>APFE031499810.1:97683-114424 GCA_000404065.3 Pinus taeda
AGGTGAAAGATGTTATCAAATATGAAGTCCAACCAAAGGAACCTATGAAGATAGAGTTTGAACTAAAGGAGGAAGAATTAGACTCTGTAGCAGAGGAGGAATCAGAAGATGAAGAGCCACAAACTACGGCTGTGAGAAGATCAGTTCGCGAAAGAAGGCAGCCAAAAAGGTATAGTCCATCTGCTTTCTGTTCAAATTTTTCTTTGTCTGTTATTGATGATGATCCCGGAATTGTGAAGGAAGCAGTGGATTCAGAGGATGGAAAACTCTGGAAAGAGGCCATGGTTGATGAAATGGCATCTTTGCACAAAAATGAGGCTTGGGATCTGGTGGAGTTGCCAGCTGGAAGGAAACCAATTGGCAGCAAATGGGTGTTCAAGAAGAAGACAAATGCAGAAGGGAAGGTGGAGAAATACAAAGCTCGGTTGGTAGCAAAAGGTTATTCCCAGGTGTCGGGAATTGATTTTGGTGATATTTTTTCTCCTGTTGCCAAGGTAACTTCTATTAGATTACTTTTATCTATTTCTGCTGCTTTTGATTTTGAGGTAGAACAGATGGATGTGAAGACAACATTTCTTCACGGGGATTTGGAAGAGGAAATCTACATGAAGCAACCTGAAGGCTTTGCGGTGAAGGGTAAGAAAGAACTAGTATGCAAGTTAAAGAAGTCTCTGTATGGGTTAAAACAGTCACCAAGGATGTGGTATCAGAAATTTGATACATTTATACGGGAACTTGGCTTCACCAGAAGCAAAGCAGATCACTATGTGTTTTAAATTAATTGGTGACCGTGTTATTTATCTGGTCTTGTATGTGGATGATATGTTGCTGTTTGGAAATGACAAAGAAATTATCCAGGATTTGAAGACCCAATTGTCCTCCAAATTCGACATGAAAGATCTCGGTGCTGCAAACTATATTTTGGGCATGGAAATTAAAAGAGATCGGGCAAAGAGGAAGCTCTGGTTAAACCAGAGGAAGTATGTCGAAGACAATACTGCAGAGGTTTAATATTCAGGATAGTAAACCAGTGAAGGTTCCTATTCCTGTAGGTGTGAGGTTATCTGTTGAACAGTGTCCCAAGACACAAGAAGAGGAAGAGGACATGTCCCATGTTCCATATGCAATTGAAGTCGGTAGCCTGATGTACATAATGGTTTGTACTAGACCAGACATTGCACATGCAATGGGAGTATTGAACATGTTTATGTTAAAACCAGGGAAGGAGCACTGGATAACAGTGAAGCAGGTTTTCAAGTATTTGTGTGGCACTAGTGATTATGGTTTGTGCTACCAAGGAAGATGAGGATTGGACAGAATGTTGGATATTCATGGCTTTGTTGATGTAGACTGGGCTAGAGATTTGGATCAGAGAAGATCTACAAGTGTGTATGTGTTTAACCTATTTTGAGGTGCAGTCAGTTGGATGAGTAGGAAATAATCTGTAGTGGCACTATCAACTACAGAGGCAGAATACATGGCAATCACTCATGCAAGAAAGGAAGCAGTTTGGTTGCAGAGATTGTATGGAGTTAGTATAGGGAGCTATAACGATAGACTGTGATAGCCAAAGTGCAATTTTCTTGACAAAGAACACCGCATATTATTCAAAGACAAAGCACATTGATGTTCAGTATCACTTTGTAAGGGATATGATAGAAGACAAAAAGGTGTTGCTTGTAAAGGGGGACACTTTGAAGAATACTGTAGTTGCATTGACAAAATCTATGAGCTTTGAGAAGTTCTCTTGGTGTAGAGAGACAATGGGCATTTTAGGGCTGGAAAAATGACTAAACTCTCTTGTGGCCCCCTGTGGAAAGAAAACAACAAGTGGGAGAATGTTGGGTTGTGTTATACTCTTTCCGCAACTAGCCCACGTAGTTAACTGGGGGGTTAGAGGGGGGGGGGGCGAAGCCCCGCTTCGTTGCGCCGATTGTGTAGCGGGGGGGGTCGTAGGGGGTTTGAGGTGTACCGGTAACCCCACTTTATGGGGTCTAGGGCTGCGGCTTGGAAAATTTTGGTTTTGGACCCTATGTTAGGATGGGCGGACCCACCTATGGTTTTTTGCATGCTTTTCACACATGTTTTTGGACACGATGTTTTCGGTCCATGGTATTGGATGCGATGTTTTTCGGTCCATGGTATTGGATGCTTCGACATGTATAAATATGTATTATAACATTGAAAGGAACATAATGAAAAATCAAGCTGGTAGTCCTGGTTTTGGGATCCAGGGGAAATCTTTGTGTATATGTGTTTTATGTGTTATGCTCTCGCATTGTTTATTTTCTGTGTTTTAGAATTTGTATGTAGGTTATTTCTGTATGGGATTAAAACCTACACTACCCAAACGTAGGACATCCGAGTAAGGACACTCCTGCATAGTTCAGTAGAATAAGTATTTAGGGTGATTGCTTGAGAATTTCTTATTGTGGCTTGGGGTTCTCAACCCAAAGCCCTAAGATGGTCTCACCCACGACAGAATTGGCGACTCCACTAGGGGTAACAATCTTGTTATTCCTGGTTGTGTTGTTTGTTCTCAATGAGGGTTGAATTTCTTGATTTCTTGATTTTATAGTATTGTTTGGTCCATCAGTGTCTCAGGCATCAAGTTTGATCTTCTTAATCAGACCTTGATTTTTATTTTTTCCTAATTAAGCTTTGCATACACTATTTTCTTTGATTATAGTAGCGTATACACGCAGGTTTCTTTAAAGAAGACTTGTGTATACGCAAGCTTCCTGTATTAGAAACACATGTTCACGCTCCTGTGTCTTTACACAGTCATGTATGCAATTTTTTTTTATTATTTTTCCAAATCTGTCTGCCTAGTTAGGTCTACTGCCTGGTGATTTATGTTGTTGTATGGTCATCTATTGTTTGGAGAACTTAGTTTTCCTGCAAGCTTTCTTTCTCAAAATCTCCTCAGTGAAAATATTTGTCCTAGGATTGATTCTTAAGCAGGTTTGTAGTTTGTATCTTGGGTTCAAGGCTTCATTTCGAAGTTCTTGGTTGTTTCGGTCTTCCAGAACAAGAAGTTGTTTTCAATTTCATTTTCAACCCAGATTTCAAGTTCCCTTGCTTTGCTTTCCCTTGTTTGGTGGCCTTGTTGCTTTTCTTGCTTTTTTGAGAATCTTTTTGACAAGTTTGAAAGTATTTCTTTCTTGACATTTTTTTTAGTTTGTCAAAATATTTTGCTGCTATTTGGGTCAGTTTGTGCATGTTTGTAGTCTTTCTTGTTGAAGTTTCATTCATTTTCGAGTTTATAACTTACGATATTCAAAGACTCCTTGTGCTTATTTATTTATCTTTCGAGTTTTAATAGTACTTTTGTGACCTCAAAAAGTTACTTTTGTTTCCTTAAAAGGAAAATCATAAAAACGTTGCTTTTGTTTTTCCTTTTCCAAGTTTTTGGTTTACGGTTTCTTTTGTTTTATTCTTGAGAAGTTAATTGTGATCTTTTGCAATTTTTCCTGCTTGCTTTGAAGACAGATTTGTGTTCAAATTTTTGTTCTCTTCATTTTTAAGTTGGATTATTGTCTCTATAAAGAGTTTCATTTTCTTATGAGTGTTGTTTTGGATCTTGCATCATCATTTTAACTTGCATTAGTGTAGTTTGCATCTTAAGGCATTCTTAGTCCTTTTTTAGTTTTTTGGGTGTGTGTGGATTGTTTCAGAGAAGAAAAGAAAAATAATTTTCTTATATATAGGTTTTCGTAGAACCCAAGTAGAAAGCACCCTTCATCGAAGAAAAGGACTCCATCCATATAGTTAGTTTTCTATTGATTTATTTTATGTCTTAAAACATCATCAGTTTCACCCTCGTAATTCCCCCTGACTTAAAGAACAACTATATAAAATCAAGTGATTAATAAAATGAACTAGAACTTTTATTATTGTCATTAATGAACACCAACAATTTTAGGTTCATTATGGCCTTGGATTAGGTGAGAGGAGAGTTAAATCTCCAAGGCCACTCAAATTACAAAACTTAGAAGTTGAATAAAGAGTGAAACCCAATATCATTAAAAAGACCAAGAAAGCTCCTTGACTAGGAGTTAAGCATGAGGGAGAGTGAAGACAAGGAAGAGAGATACCCCCTCTCCTACTTGTTGGATCCTACTCACGACTATTCCACTTGAATTTTGATACGAGTTGGTATCCATAGTGACCTTTTCTAGGGATCACATAGGTGGATGCGGAGGGGAATCCCGTGGCACTTAAGGCTAATGTTGCATCACGTTCAATAATACTTTTGGAGGGTATGCTTGCGAAGCTTGGGTGCTTGCACTAGAAAAGGATGTGGTCTGGAGGTCAGCGGAACTGCTTCTGATACCTTCGCTAGTAGGCCTGGGGGGTAATTACCCCAGACTATTTTCAGAAGGCCCTTGATTTTGACTTCCTTGTATTTTGGTGTCCCATCCTAACCACCGGGAGCAAAAATACTTGAAAGTTGTTTGATTTCTTGTATCTTTAGGGACTTTTTAGAGGGTGCTCTTTGCTCCTAGTTGGCCTAGCTTTACATTTTTTTTGAGTCTTTAAGTAAATCTCTTTAAAATAATTCAAAGTGGCTGATCGACCAGCTTGTTGGTCTAGGAGACTCCGTGGGCTGTCACCTACGAGTCCTAAGCCTTCTCCTTCAAAGACATATGAGCAATACTGCCAGTGGTTTTCAACCGGTGGCAGCAGGCGCATCAGAGATTGATCCTCTGGTTGGAGTTATTGATTCACAAGATAGACTTGGTACAAGTAGAGAGTTAGAGAGGAACACTCCAGTTCCTTTTCGAGTCCTCTTCTAGTTGGAATACAATATTGAGGTTGAAGAGCTTTCTGAGTCTATTGCGGCTCCTAATTCTCCTCTTCCTCCTGATCATCTAGACATTTTATTATACGTCAGGACTCCGACCAACATGCCTTCAAGCCCAGGTCTGTATCGATCTTTTCCTTCGATGACCACTGTTGGAAGCATGGCATCCATAACAAGTGCTATGAGTATGCAAAATCCTCTATCCTTACAAGGAGGAGGAGATATTTCTATACATTCCATTACTCCTAGCACTGTTATATCTGGTTCTAACTCCATTCCATCTTTGAGTAGAAGTTCTCAAGTTCTTTCCTTTGGCATTGGCTTTTTCCCTTTTGGAATGCCGACTAGTGTGATTCCTTCAGTTCATTTAAGTATTCCATCAGCTGCCTCCACATCCATGGAAAGTGGATCAAATTATTTCCAGGGTTTCCCGTTTAGGGGTGGTCATATACCCCATTCCAATCTAACTTTGGGATCAATACCTTTTTCCTCTTCGGGTCAAAGTTATAATCCATTTGAAAGTTGGACAATCCCTACAGTTAGTGGGTTAAGAGCCAGGAATCAATTTTATTTTAGTCAACAAGGGAATATGCTATATTCTTCTGTCATTTCTTTTAAGAATTTTTCTCACTATGTTAATGCATCAAACCCTTATCAAGGACTCTCTGCTCCTTTTAACACTTCTATAAGGGGAAACTTTACTAGTTACAGAGGGTTTTCAGCAGGAGTTGGTGAAACTCTGGTTTTCTCTGGACCACAAGGGGCTCCTTATGGTTTAGTTGGGTCTACGAGTTACTTAGGCAACCTAGTGTCTTCACAAATCTAGGAAATTCTTTTCAGAACAATGGGAGTTCCACCCACACTGGGTGGAATCCTCAAGGTCCACAACAACTCCCTTTTCTGGCAACGTTAAACTTGCCAGATCTCTCTGAACTGACTAATGATCCAATTAGGTATAACCTGGTTTGTCCGCTGATCCCAACCAAACTTCTCTTAGATATCCCAAAATTTGAGGGGAAGACTGGTGAAGGTCCTGGTGAAGACTGGTGAAGGTGTACCCTAACTGGAAATGCGTCTAAGTGGTACATAAAACTTCGAGGGGGCACCTTCACTTCTTTCAATGATTTGGCTACTATCATTTTGAACCATTTCCAATTTCCTGTCCTATATGATGTTGGAACTAAGATTCTGGCATATTTCCAACAAGATCAGGAAACTCACATTTCGAATCATATCCAGGAATGGAGGAGAAGGAAGAGGCTCATTAAAGTCGATATTCCACAAGAATAGCTTCTTGAATGCTTTCTTAAATCATTATAGCCTGAGATCTCTAAGGATGTGTCCCTCTCTGATGTTTTCACTGAAGAGCATGCTATTTTCAGGGCCCAACAGTTAGAACTGATCTATTCGCAGTCTGGGGTTCTTCAAAAAAATCCACTCGATGCTCCTAGATCCAAGGTGGATATAGCCAAACCAAATCTGGGTCCCCATGCTAATGGGCTAGTCAAATCAATTGATGTGAACATGGCTAACCTACTGAATCAATTGCAATAAATGTCTTTACAAATTGCTTCTTCTATGCAAGCATCACTGACTGTATCTACACCTTCCCAACTGACATCTATAAATGTTGTCCAAACTTACAACCCCAAAGGAAACCAATAATTTGATGGAAAGAAGAAAGGATGAGGTATGAAAAATGTCTAGGATGCGAAGGGCAATGCAAACAAACCTGGAAATGATACCGAAGGGGGTAGAAAAGAGTCAAAGAAAAAAGTAAAATTTCCATGCAAGTTATGCAATGGGAATCATTTGACTCATCTCTTCCCTAAGATCTAGGATGCTCAGTGCTTGTTAGTGCAGCAGGGGTCCTCTAGCTCCCAGGCTGTCCTCACTAACCCTTTTCCCAAAGGGCAACAATTACTTGCTGGTGCAAACTCAAATGCTGGTACCCCCACAGGGGGCAACCAAGAAGGGGATAATTTGTCAAATGTCTTAATGATGAGCTCGCATATCGACTTCGCTATGAGATCACGTGATTATGGTGAATAAAAATCATCTAAGGCTAAGTCTACTTCTGATGCTTCAGAACCAATCCATATTGATGGGCCCTCTGTTGAGTCTATACCTCGAATGTCGAAAGTCTCCGCAAAGTGCTCGACCATTAACCCTATTGCTAGGGCAGCCCAGAACTACTCGATTGTAGAAGATATGGCTCGAAGTCCTTATGTTATGTCAGCATTAGAGGTACTCCAGGTTCACCCAACTTAGAGGAGTGCATTACTCTCAGTAATCAGAGCAGTAGATCCGAAAAATTCTCTTGTGCTCACTTTTGATATGTCAAATGTCAAAAAGATACTTCCCCATCATATGGCTTTTTAGATAAAGTTTGCATATCGAAATACCAACATCTTTCAAACCATTATCAGTGAGGGTGGTTCCACATGTGTGATGTCCATGTCATGTTGGAAGGCCATTGGATCGCCTCAAGTTGTTCCTTCACCGACTCTATTGACAACATTTGATGGACATTCTCATAGGCTTCACGAGATTATTCCAGCCTTTCCCATCTGTGTTGGGGGAAAGGTGGTAAATATTGAGGTAGAAATTATCGATGGAACTTGGATTACAACCTCCTCTTAGGAAGGAATTGGATTTATAGAATGGATGCCATATTTTCATCATTATTTCTCATGCTTTGTTTTCCTCATGAGGGGAGGATTGTGAAAGTTGATCAGATGGACTATTCTTCGGCTGACTCCTATGCATCTTCTGGTTCTACTGTTCCATTAGTGAACAATCCCAGACAACCTATAGAAAATTTAGTAGTTGGGATGTACTCTTCTTTAATGGGTATTTTTTATCTTCCTTCTCCTATAGCTAGAATCAATGCTATTTCATCCTCCAAGGGGCTTTCTTGAAGAGAGTTCTTTCGAACTCATTATTTTTCGGACCCTTTGCCTTTACCTTCACCTAACACCACATTATATGGAGGGTAGGTAGGTGGAATGGCATGTCCTATGTCTGTATTAGAATTTTGTTATCAGACTATTTTTAATTCTGTAGACTCCCATCCTACTCCTTTCTCACTAGAGGAGTTAGATGGAGATGTGTCCCTGTCTTGGACCCTTGACTCAACTTCAGCTCAGGATTGCTTAGACACAGTCTTACCATTTGAGGAAGAAATCCTAGAAGCAATGATGGGTGTTGATAAACCATGGGATGATCTACATCATCATTCATATTTCCTCCCTCATTTGCAAAAAATTGAGTCAATTTTGTCCAATCCTTCTACTAGTGATGTTCATACAATTTTAAACCCTTTGGCCCTAGCACAGTTTTTTACCGAAGCTAACATGTCTTTTATCGCACAAATTGCACCGGTGAACATCTCTAGGAATCCTAACATAATAAAAAATGTCTTCATTGGAGTTGACTGTTCCCCTAAAGAAATTCAAAGTTATACCGATCTCTTGAAAGAGTTTTGTGATGTTTGCTTGGTCTTATAATGAAATGCCTAGAATAGATCCATCTATAGTCCAGCATGAGATCAAGACATACGAAATGCTAAACCTATTCGTCAAAAACTTCGACCACTCAATCCTAGAAAAGCAGTAGCTATTAAAGCTGAGGTTGAAAAGCTGCTAAAGGCGAGTTTTATATACCCTATTCCTCTAACTGAGTGGGTCTCTAATCCAGTCCTTGTAGATAAAAAGCAAGGAATGATCCAAGTATGTATTGACTTTAGTGACATAAATAAGGCTTGTTCGAAAGACAATTACCCACGCCTTTTATTGATCAAATTATTGATGAATGTGTGGGTAATGAAATTTTTTCATTCATGGGTGAATTCTTTGGTTACAATCAAATTACTATCCATCTAGAAGATCAACGCAAGACAAACTTTATTTGTCCTTAGGGTACGTCTGCGTACAAAAAAATGCCTTTTGGCCTTAAAAATACTAGAGCCACTTTTCAGCAGGCTGTGTCTTATGCTTTTCATGACATCAAGCACATTATATAAGCATATCTAGATGATCTAGCTGCTTGTTCTTGAAAGAGAATTGATCATCCTAAGCACCTTTGGTTGATCTTTGAGCGGTGTCATTTATATAAAATTTGGTTGAATCCGAATAAGTGCATTTTTGTAGTCACATCTAGTCAGTTGTTAGGATTCATCTTGTTAATAGAGGGGATTCATGTTGATCCCTTCAAGGTGGAGGCAATACTTTAGTTGCTTCCCTCGTCTTCCATACTTCAGATTCAAAGTCTCCAAGGAAAAGAAAATTTCTTGAGGAGATTTGTAGCCAATTACGCCAAGATCACAAAAGTATTTATGCGTTTTCTTAAGAAAGGGGTCCCATTTTTATGGGATGATTTCATGCAATGATTGTTTGATGCTTTGAAAAAAGCATTAACCTATGCTCCATTGTTGAGTTGACCTAATTATAGCAGATATTTCCTCTTGTATCTCGCTGTAGCAGAATCAACCATTGGTATGGTTTTGGTTCAGGAAGATGATGCCTTCTGTGAGCATGTAATATACTATCTAAGTCGATGCTCGGTATGCCCTAAACTGTGCTATTCTCCCATTGAGAAATTGGCTTTGGAAGTTGTGCATGTTGTCCAACAGCTTCGGCATTACATTATGCTTTGAAAAACATTTGTCTTCACAACCATCAATCCATTTCAGTTTGTTCTTAGTAGGCGAGTGATTGGGGGCAAATGTAATAGATGGATTGTCATTTTGCAAGAATTCAATCTCAAATTCATGTCGGCTAAATATAAGAAATATTTAGTATTTGCAGAGTTGATATAAGAGCTGCCTTGTGAGGAAGAAATTATTCACGAGGAAAATTTTCCCAATGAACATTTATTTCTCATTTCTTCACAAGATACTTGGTATGGGGATATCATTATATATCTCCAGACTTCAAAGTTTCTGCCTGCTTTTTTCAAAGATGAGCATAGAAAGTTGCATCACCTCGCTAAGAATTATGTTATTATAGGTGACACATTATATCTTTGTGGGATTGATTAAATCCTTAGGCATTGTTTAACTTTGGAAGAAGCTGAGACAGTTCTTAATGATTGCCACAATGGAGCTTATGGTGGTCATCTATTAGGGCTTGCAACAACGAAAATTATTTTGCAAGTAGGCTACTTTTGGCCTTCGATTTTGAAAGATTGTATTGAAGCAGTCAAAATATGCCATCCTTGTCAAGTCTATACTCGGAAAATGAAAGCACACCCAACTCCACTTTTCCCTGTTATCATGTCAGTCCTTTCACGAAGTGCGACATTGATTTTACTACCTGTAATCTGCCTTCAACAGAAAATCATAAGTACATTATTGTGGCCGTAGACTACTTTATGAACTGGGATAAGGCCATGGATACTTTTCAAAATGACAATGAAACAACAGCCTTGTTTCTCTTCAATCAGGTTATTTCATGATTTGGTATCCCTAAAGAGATTTTCATTGACCATGGCAGTCATTTCCAAAATCAACTGATGTCCGAATTGGCTCTCAAGTTGGGTTTCCGGTAGGATCATTCATCTTCATATTATCCTTAAGCCAATGGGCAGGTTGAAGCTGTGAACAAATCCCTTAAAATCATCTTGCAAAGCACAATTAACAAAGCTAAATCCAATTGGCACATCATGTTGTATTCGACAATTTGGGCATACCGAACGTCAGTTAAGACTACCACTGGATTTACTCCATTTCAACTAGTTTAAGAGTTGGAATCTATCTTTCCTATTGAATGTGAAATTCCTTCTCTTAAGATAGTTGTTGAAATTCTTCCAGAGACTTCTAGTCTTGAAGAGTGCCTCATTCATTTGGAGCATCTTGATGAGCAACGTTGAGATGTCGCCACAATAAATGAATCCCATAAAAAGAGGGTAAAAACTCAATATGATAAAGTTGTCTGTCCTAGAATTTTTTATGAAGGTGACCTTGTCCTGGTCCATGATCAAGACAAAGACGCCTTGGGGGAAGGCAAGTTTAAGTCTATGTGGTACGGTCCCTTTATAGTCAAGTGCATTTTGAAAAAGGGAGCTTATGAATTAATTGACTTTGAAGGAAACAAGTTGGCAGAGCCAAGAAATGGGCTCTACCTTAAGAAGTACTTTTCTTAGGCTTCAGCTGAGCACTTGTTTGTATATATTGTATGTTTGTACATATATATTTATCGGTTTTAGTGATGTCGATATTTTCTATCTACTTTGGCAGGTATTGATGGACGATTCAATATATCTAGGATTTGTCGATGGTGCGAATAGGCATGCCCGGAACCTTGCTTCCATGGTTTGGATGATTTATTATCCATCTAGCCAGTTGATGGTTTTAAGAGGAGTATGTATCAGTCCTGCTTCGAATAATATCTGTGAATATACTGTCGTTACTAATTTTCTATCTGAAGCAATATCTCTTGGTATTGATTCCTTAGTGATTTATTTAGACTCACAACTGGTGGTATCTCAGCTGAATAACATTTCTCGGGTACGAGATCCCTATTTCTATCACCAATTTCTGAGAGCAAGATTATTGCAACGATAATTTGTTTATATCACACATGCTCACATTCCACGATCAGAAAATTTATTAGCATATTCTATTGCTAATCAAGCATTGGACTGGCATATAAATCATTCGTCAAATTGAAAAAAATAAAATATAATCGAGGTATCATCTGTATATATGATCATCATAAAATCGCCTATATATAGATAGAGTGTTTGTGGCCAAAATAATTTACAAAAATTGGGACAAAATGCCCTATAAAATTTGGGCTTATGCCCATCATCATGTCTAATCATAACAAGATCTGATCATCTATCTGGCTAGCTCAGGATGATCAACCCGAAAATAAACAGTGGCATTGGCTACACGCCAGAATAGCCGCACCCAATCCCGTGGTACTCCTACCACGCAATGTTGCATCTCCTCGGGTAGGTCCTCTATGGCTATCATGGGTACTTGGTGATTCAGTCTCACCAAGTTCCTCTGAATTGCATGGAGAACTCTCTCTGTCTGAACTGTAGCCCCTTCAACATCTATTCCACGATGCCTATGTCAGGGAAATCCGTCAGGTCTCACTGGCCCCACATCTGAAACATGATCATATATTTTGTAAGTGTCTTGTCTCATAAGAAATATTTTTAAGTTCATTTATATTAAAAATAAAATAAAATAAAAATTATTACCTATGGTGCCCCATGTTGCATATGGTGGTAATACTAAATCTGGATCTCCTCAGAACTATATTCCAGCATAAGGATAGTCATTGATTGTGATGACCTATTGATCCAACCATGCGAAAAACGCATCATCAAAAGTTGTCCTAGGGACATTACCATCCCCTAGGTGTTTCATCAGGTTAGCCCAACTGCCCATTCATGGATACCTTAGGCTGCTAACAGTCGATAGCACCTTGGGTCGAAGCCCAGGTACTTTCTCAAAGAAGAATGAGCATAAGATTGTGCCATATCCAAAATTCTTTATCTGACCCTTCTGAATGGAATTCAGTTGGTTCTTCATATTGGTCAGTAGAGGTGTGCACCAATCAAACACTGTGGTTAGACATTCCACTGCTAGGCTCATAGGTACACGTGAGGCTTAATGTAAAGCAGTAGAACCATTTACCCTAGCAATGGAAAATAGTAGAATTTTCAAGGACAAGCTCTCTACGTGCTTGATTGTAATCTGACTTCTAATATTTTCAGGATGACCGGGATAGTATATGTGGACATAATCTTCTACACTAAGACTACTCGTCGTCCTGCTAGTAGAATGCACCACCTCTCCCCTTCCGGAGAGACTGATAATGAAGTAAATATCTTCAATATTGATCCTTAGGGGCATCTAATCAATCATGAATGCATCATCCTTTGCACTCTAGTAATTGATCATCATCTCAAGAAATCATGTGTTTGCTTTCATATTTGGCATTTTAAAGAATTTTAGTAAGGCACAACCCCTTAAAGCATCCAAGGCATTTTGGTCCTACAGTACTTGGTTATGAATAGCACTATGATCCATTTATCTCTAGGTGATGGTCATCCTGCCCAAAAAGGATGTTTCAAACCGTTAGATTTATGTTTTAAATTTTTTACTAGTGCACACGCGGGTTGCCTTTTTACACAGTTGCGTGTAGGGCCCTTGTATATGTGGGTTACCTATATTCAAACTGCGTGTATGCAGAGTTGAAATTTTTGACATATTTTTCTACGGTCAAAACTTGAAAAAAACATCTAAAAAGTATCAAAAATAATTAAAAGCATGATATAAGGGTTGTTAGGATATTTCGACACATAGGAAATAGTTAAGTATAACTTGGTCTAGTATAGAGTTAGGTAAAGTGTGTTTCTTTACTATGTACGTTTGTAACTTACAATCCGATGGTCATGATATGTAGTGATCCGACGGTTCATTCTCTCCTCGGTATTACCGACACTTGATCTGTGGCTTAACACCCGATTGGTCCATGATCTATATTTAAAGAGCATGGAGGGTCATTTGTAGGTTACTTTTCTGAGAGAAAGCTTATGTGAAAATTCATTATTTTATTAATAAATTGCCCTAAATGCCGCGTTGGCTTAGGCCGTGGACTGTTTCCCTCTTTGAGGGTTTTAACCACGTCAAAAATACTGGTGTATTGATCTGTGATCTATTTGTGAGTGGTTTCCTTTGGTGTTCTGTGTAAGGAACTTACCCTGTAAATTCCTACATGGTATCAGAGCTATTTGAGGGTCGCGTCCGTTGGTGATCCAAATTGAAGCTGGTAGAACTGCACCTGACTGCCATTTCCTAGATCTGCTATTTCTGACTGCCTTCGGGCTGAGAGGACTCCTCTGTTGTGTTAGGAGCATCTGTTCCAGTGAGGAACCCCTTTCGTTTCATGCGAAAACATTTCTGGGTAGCCCTAGCTACATCATTTTTAAGATCTAGAGGTATATAGTGTTTATTTGTAGTTTCTAGTTATTTTCTCTCTGTTTATTATTTTGGTTTATTTAGCTTCTTTTTTTATTACCAGATCTATACCTTTCATTTCTGCGTATGCTCTTTGCCCCGCGACTCTGTGCAATCTAGGCAAATCAGAAACAGAGAGGAAGGATTTTTCTCATGCGTATGCTCTTTTCCGCTGCGCCTTAGTGTGATCTCGGAAATCAGAAACATTGAGGAAAATATTTAGTTTCTGGGTAAAGCTAACTTCAAGCCGTAAGGGTTTGTTTTTTTTGTATGTCCGTGCTGGGTTTTTGTGTTTTTTGTTTTGTAGGAAAAAAAGAGCTTTCTCAAGCAAGCACGCAATCCAAAGCCGCAGTGACCAGAAAAAACAAAGCCCCCCCCCCTCTCCCTCTCTCTCTCTCTCTCTCTCAAACTTTTAGTTTAGCTCACTTGGTTCAAAGCTAATTTATGAGAGTAGAGGTCTTGAGTTCAATATCTCCTTTTTGTTGGAAAGGGGGCGTTTTTTTTATTTCCACACATTCCCGCACTTCGTCAGCACCTTCATCAACTTTTCTTCAAAAAGCCATAACTTCTTCATCCGGAATCCGTTTTTAGAGCCGTTTTTTTTTAACCAGCTTAATTTTTCAAGATCTTTCCATTGGAACACTTAGTTTCAACATATATAGCTTTCATTTTTGTTAAAATGGAAAGTCCATGCCAAGTTATTCTTGACAGCACCAACTACTTCCAATGGTGGTCCTACATTGTGGATTTACTTAGAATTAAAGGTCTTTACAGAATAGCCTCAGGCAAAGAAACCAAACCGAAAGATGAAGATAAGGCAGCTAAATGGGAAAATAGGCAAGATCAAGCACGTGGGTTGATAGGTATGTCTATTTCTCCAGATCTTAGATTCCATATTGCAGAACTTGATACTCCTGATGAAGCAATGAAGCAGATTACTAAAGTTTTTGGAATCAAAAATGAACTTAGAACCCATCAACTTGAAAATGAGTTTCTTACATTGGACCCCAATAATTTTTCTTGCGTTGAAGATTTTTTGTCCAAGTTCAAGACCCTTAGACTTCTCTTGGAAGGTGTTAAGGTTAAGAAAGAAGATAGTAACCTTATCTATTCCATTCTTACTAAGTTTGGACCAGCCTACTCTGTGTTCATTTCCACTTCCATTCTACAAGAGAAGCCTTCATTTCTCAAGGACATGACTACAAGCCCCCTTCCTTTGATGCTTTTTGTGATTCTTTAATAAGAGAACAAGAAAAACTCTTACACATTGGTCTTCTTAATCTTGGAAACTCTTCCAAGAAAGCGTTATCCACCCAGCAGCAACCAAATTTAAAGAATCCTAAGAATTCATATCCTAAAAAGAATGGTCTTAAACCAAACAAGGGTCGTAAGCAAATTCAGTCTCAAAATGAAAGATCATTTCAGCAAAATGATAAGACCAATAAAAACAAATGGAAGAAGACTGAGAGACATTGTAACTTTTGTAATCGAGATGGCCACTTAGAATCTAAATGCTTTAAGAAGATGGAAGCCTTGGAAGCCGCAATGAAGAAACATAACATCCATGTGGAGCATTCTTCTACTTCAACTTCAACTTCATCTTCAGGAATGGCACTTTCTGCATGTCGTTGTCAATCATCTCAGCCTGGTTATGCATTAAATGTATCTTCTTCTTCTCATTCTCATGAGTGGCTCATTGATTCTGGAGCCTCTTATCACATGGCCAAAAATAAAGCCATGTTTTCTTCTTTACATGATTGTAACACAAAAAATATATATGTTGGTGATGATAGATCTCTTAATGTTCTAGGGACTGGAACTGTTCATCTAGACAATGGTCAGTTTAATGATGTATTATGTGTTCCAACCTTATCCAGCAACCTTCTATCTGTATATCAGAAACTCATTCAGGTGAAGGTAAAATTGTTGAATTTTCACCTCATGATGTTGTAATCAAGGATCTAAGAGATCCTAAACAGATTCTAGCTACTGGTATTGCTGATGATTCCACAAGGTTGTATAAGTTTCACAACGTTGGGTCATCAAATCTTCCCTCAGTATTTGTTGCTCATAATGATGAAGTGAGCAAATTGGCATGAGCGATTTGGTCACTTAAATTATCGCTCCCTTCAACATCTATGTAAAGAAAATATGGTGACAGGTCTTCCTATGGTATCTTGCAGAGATGGTGTTTGTTCCGGATGTGTACTCGGAAAACATCATGGGGACAGTTTTGAAAAACGTGCCTCTTGGCACGCCTCAGCCCCTTTACAGCTTGTGCACAGTGATTTATGTGGTCCACTTCCTGTTGCTTCATTCTCTGGCTGCAAGTATTTCTTAACTTTCATTGATGATTTCTCCAGACGCACTTGGGTATACTTCTTTAAACTCAAGAGCGAAGTATTTAACACATTTTTGGCCTTCAAAGCCTTTGTTGAAAAACAATCTGGACATCAAATTCTTAAGCTAAGAACTGATAATGGTGGAGAATATGTTAAAAACACATTCATCAACTTTTGCACCGAAAATGGCATTCAAATGCAACATACTGTTCCATACACTCCACAACAAAATGGTGTAGCTGAAAGGAAAAATCGCACCTTAAAGGAAATGGCTAATTGTATGCTGCAATCTAAAGGACTCAGTCTTAGTTTTTGGGCGAAGCAATTAATTGTGCAAATTATATAATAAATCGCACTCCTACTAAGGTTCTAAAGAATATCACTCCAGAAGAAGCTTGGAGTTCCATTAAACCAGATGTAAGTCACTTTCGTATTTTTTGAAGTGAAGCATGGGCCCATATTCCAGATGAAAAGCATAAAGCTTTAGAACCTAAGAGTGAGAAATGTACTTTTGTTGGATATTCTGAAGATGTAAAAGGTTATAGACTTATTCCATTTAAGTCCAAAAAATGTTATCATTAGAAGAGATGTAAAATTTGATGAAAATAAATCGGC
>APFE031499812.1:2160-15341 GCA_000404065.3 Pinus taeda
GTGCTCCCTATAATTTGGACACATGCACCATGATCCATCCTTCTTGTGCACCAATACTACTAGAGCAGAGAAAGAACTTTGAATAGGTTGAATTATACTAGCCTCTAGCATTTTTGCAAACATATGTTCAATTTCACTCTTTTGGGCATAGGGATATCTGTATAGCGTGATATTTGGAGGAACACTTCTTGGAACCAAATGAATAGCATGATCATGATCATGAATAGGTGGAAGACCTTTGGGAGTTTCAAATACCTTGGAATGATTGTCCAAGACATTTTGGAGATCTGGAGAAATAGATTATTTTGATTGGGTAACCTCTAGCGAATATAATTGTGCAATTACACCTCATTGTTCCTTCTTTAGAAGCTTTCTCATACCATTAGAGCTGATTATCTTTTTTGGTTTCCCTGCAATACCCCTTAATTCAACTTCCTTTCCTTTCATAGGAAATTTCATGAAAATGTCTTGAAAATTAAAAGCTATTGTACCCAAGGATTGTAGCCATTGGACTCCTAGTACGACATCAACACAACCCATTGGAGTGGAAAGCATTGGGCTATTCAATACATATTATCCCATGGATAACTTGATATTATGACACTTTCCAGAGAAATTTATGGTTCCTCCACTTGCAACCATCACTTGACACTCTGGTGCTGGATATATGAAGTAATTCAATTCCTTTGCTATCTTACAATGAATAAAATTATGGGTACTTCACAAATCAATCAACACTATTACCTTTTTCTTCTTGATATGTCCTTCTATCTTGATAGTTTGAGAAGTGGTAATTCGAGCCAATGCATTACAAGATATGGTTAGATTCATTTCTTCTTTATCTAGGGTTTGTTCCTAGATTGTATCCTCTTCTTTTGACATTTCTTGTTCCTTTTCTTCCTCTTCGTCACAATCTATGTAGAATATTTTCTTCTCAACACACTTATGACATTTAGTGTATTTGCTATCACAACTATAACAAAGCCCTTTTTCTCATTTTTCTTCCAATTGTTGTGGTGTCAACCTTGTAGGTTGTGGAAGGCTAGGGGCCACAACACTTCCATCTTTATAGTTGTGAGTGGTAGGCTTCTGGTTGCCATTATTTTGCTTTCCCTTTTCTTTGCTAAACCTGAATGCCTTCTCCAATGAATAGGTTCCAAGGGTGAACTCATGTTTGATATATCCTTAAAGTCCCTATGAACACATCAATTCTATGCTCCTCTGGAATATCTTTTACCCTTATGTTCAATTTTTGGAAGTCCTCAATGTGCTCCATCATTGAACCCTTTTGTTTGAGATTTATCAATTGGCTAATAAAGGTGTTGTTTTTTGTATCCTCATAATGTGTTATCATTCTTCCGTAAAAATTGCCCAAGTGACAATTTGTTTATGAGAGAAAAGCCATCGACACCATACAAACTGATTTGGTTCCAAATATAAAGTTGCAATACATACCTTTTGTGTGTTTTGCACATTATGGAGATCGAAAAATTTCTCCATCTGTAGTATCCATGTTCCGAGATCCTTGTCATCAAACTTCTTCTTATCGATATTTGGAATGTGATGGGTCTTCAATCCAACATTAGAGTCTATGAAATCACGATTAACATTTTTTTGTTCTCATCATGAGTTTCCTTTAATACCCTTTTGCCATTAGTGACCATTTCTTGTAGTGACTTATACAAATTTATCTTTAATTCTTCCATCTTATCATCCATGACATTCATCTTAGCTTCCATCTTAGTGTCCATGCCATTCATCTTAGCTTCCATCTTAGCGTCCATGCCATTCATCTTAACTTGCATGCTATTCATATTAGCTTCCATGCCATTCATCTTGGCTTTATTTACCTTTAGTGAGAGTGAAATTTGTTGTACTTGGTCTTGTAATTTTGATATATCATGTTGCATTTCTTCCTCTCCTTCATGAGTCATGCTAGAGATTTCATGTTATTTTTTTCTTCGGCGCATTAATTAATGCTAATAATTCTTCACTATTCCCTTTGAATTCCTTCAAACTAATTTTTCAAACCATCTTATGTAAAACTAAAAAAAACCTACACACCCTTTTTTTTACTTTGTAAGAGCTCGATATTTAATTTGTTGTATCTTTGTAATTGCGGATCTCAAATACTGAAATTTCGTCTTGCGGTAGTCCTTTGAGCCCTCTTTCTAACCTCACAAACCTAATCAAGATTGGATTCTCCAAGGAAGAGTTATTCCAGATCTCCCACGGTGACCTAATTATAGACTAGTTTAGTAGAGCGAACTTGTATGACGTGCCACATGTCACTTTTCCGACCTTAGTACTTAAAACTGGTGCAAGGAAAACTATAGGCCGTCCTTTTTCTATAACTTCTGACAAAATTTCAATTTGATGATCAAAACAAAAGTTATGGCTATTTCCCTAGGTCACCTGTTTGGAATGTAATTCAGGAGTCTACAAAAACCCTAAAATCCTCAGATCACATCTCCGCAAATATAGCAAGAAAATATCTCAAATTTAGATCTGAAGTTTAGAATGATTTCAGCTCAAATGGGTATTTTTTGTAGCTTTTGAAATGTCGCAGAAAAAAAGTTATAGTGAATATTCCACAATGACCTATTTGGAGTAGCGAAACTCTAGAATCCAAAGCTCTAATACCACATGTTATGAAACCAGCTCACAAAAAGATAGAAAATATAGATCAATGCCTTAGAAATAAGTCTCTTAGAGGGGGAAACCTCCTTTAAATTACACAAATGAACAATTCTTAGATGATTCAAATGACAGAGCCTCCTTTCTATATATAGGAGTCTAAGGGGTCACAATATAACCAAGCTGACCTAACAATAATAATATAAAGGCACAAAAATAATAATAGAGGGATTCTACGGGGCACAATAATAACAATATGGGGACAATAGGGGCCAACAATAATAATAAGGGATATAACGACAATAGTAATGGGGGAATCACTAATATTATAAGGACCTAACACAAAATCTCTTATGATTGATTTTTGATAGATGGAGAAGCCTATAGTTATGAAACCAGCTTCAAGAAAGTTAGAAAAGATAGATCAACGCCTTAGAATTCAGCCTCTTCGAGGGGGCAACCTCCTTTAGATTACATAAATGAACAATTCTTGGATGCATACAAATGAAAAAGACCTCCTTTCTATATTAAGGAGTCTAAGGAGTCATTAAAATACATAGAGCCAACATTAACAATAATAATGATTAAGGGCACAATAAAACAATAGTGGGGCTTCCTATGGGGGCACATAGTAACAATATGGGCACTACATGGGTACATCAATATAATATGTGGGTTGTACTAATAACAATAAGGGGTTACACTAGTAGTATAGGGTCCTAACACTTATCTTGTTCTCTATTAATGTAATGCCTTCTTCCTTCCTTTTAATTAGGTCTTTGTATATTTTTATATTATCCAATTTTAAGAACACATTAGAAGAATATATAATGGTATTTCTAGCAAATTTGCACTCATGTGGCATATCAACGATTGAGTGTCTTATTTTTGTTCTTTCCTAACACCTCAATAGAATTTTTTTAACATAAGTAGAAAGGGTTTTTGTTAAATTATAATAAAGGTCATCCTATATTCTTCTTATATGATAGGATATTTAATTCACTATTTAATTCCTTTAAGAAAAAATATTTATTTTTGTCGAAAAAATATTTATTTTGTCAAAAAAATATATTTTTTGGTAGAAAAAAATTATTTAATATTTGTTGAAAAAAAATATTTTTTTGTTTAGTCCCTAAGCATCTTTGGTTAGAAAAATTTTTGTGCATGATAAATTTTAGTGTTAGGAATAAAGGTCTATTAAGCGGATTGGTCTTATGGTTGTTTTAAAAATTCAATATTATTACTATTCAGTTGTATTGTGAATATCAAATCACATAATCTATGAAAACTAATACTCAACACAATGAACACAAGTCACATGGAAGAATTTTACCATTTCATTAATCCATTGAATATTAGATTGTGAGCGCTACAAAGCTTAATTATATCAATGCCAAAATAAATTATTGGTAAGGCTTTGTTTTCTCTTTTGTTATCCATTAGTCAACAAGGGTCTCGTTTAGAAGAAAATACAATTACAGTGTTGCCGATCATTCTAAAAGTAGCCTTGATTATTGAAGATATAATATTAAAGTCTCTAGCAAAGCAACTACCCCAATTGTTAGGGGGTGGTAAATAAATTGCTCTGTATTTTTGTAAGAACTATTCTATATAGCTTGGTTTCTATAAAAGTTAAATTTGATAAGTGAAAAGTAGAATATTGTTATATACATATGTTTTCATTAATATCACAAATATCCATTCATATTTAGAGATTAACAGGGGCTTTCTTATGAAACCAAATGCAAGGAGAAGTGATTGTTTATTCTAACAAATTATGCCTCTAATCCCCTTTGGGGATGATTTCTTATTCTATGTCAACAAGTATATAAATCCATAGATGCAAATGACTTTATTCTTCATGCTCCCAAGTCTCAACCGTAAATATAATATCAATTTTACGAGGGATCCAACTTAATATAGACACTTTGCTCCATGGAAAATCATGATAGTTCTATTTGAGGACCTAAAGTATATAAAACTCCCATTTATTATTATGTTTTTTTGTCTCTAACCCATAATATATATATTATTTCATACTTTTCTTCCTTCCTGACATTTTTAACCTTTTAACCTTCCTTCCTTAATTTTGCTTGGTTTTCTAAAATGGAACCTTTGTTTATAAATATTCCTAGCCCTTTTATGAAAGGATTGTGTTGAGTATGCTATATGTTTGGCCACTAAGTTATAATTATTATTACTATTTCTTAAGACATGTTTCATCCATTTCTACCATTCTTCATCGCGTCAATTATTTATGCTCTTATGGGTAAATAATATTTATTCTCCTTTATTTTTAATAAATTGAAGATTATTATGAATGATTTTTCCAATGATGATTTATTAATGAATTTTTTATAACATCATTCATGATTTTAGCCTCCAAGATCTCTTCCATATTGGGAATTTGATCTCCAAACCATAATCAAATATTCCAATTCAGAAATCTATTGGATAAAAAGTGACAGTTTTGCGTTGGATTTTTCGGGAAAATTCAAATGAATCTTGAAAATTTGAGACATGGGTTTTGTGCATAATGGCTCAATGTAACTTTTCAATGTGCAATTTTCCAAAATTCAGTCTAGATTGAGAGAAACACAATGTTCTCTAATGGTTATATTCTCATATTTATTGTTGTGGTCATTTTTCAAATTCTCCCAATTGCAGTAGTAGATTCGACTTGTTCTAGCTTAATCATGATGGATAGATCTTTCAGATCTAATATTGTTTGTTGTGATTATGTAATCAATTCAAAATAATAAGGGGAAATTATTTTGTAACCAATTTAGTTTTCATTTCCCTTTTCTCTTTGTGTATTTAAATGAAAATAGAGATCAAAGAGAGAGGATGGACAAAGATTGAATTAGAGGTGGAGCTCAGAGTTGTATTGTAACTATTTCTAATTTTTAATGAAATAAGCTATCAATGGAATTTCATAATTGTCCACTTGTAATCTGATTTGAATTTTTTTTCATGGCTCTTGGGTAGTTCAGTCAACTACCTTGGATGAGGGATTGCCTTGAACATGTAAAGTAGCTTAGTTGTGTGATTGTTTCTTTGAATTTCAATTGCTTTTCCCTGAAGCAAATTTCCCTTTTTTTTAAGTAATTTGTTGGCTTTTGCATTTTCTAGATTTGTTGTTTCATGCAATTTTTAGATTTCACAGCGCTAGATTAGCATTTGAATATTTTTGGGTGTAATATTTAAAATTTCTAATTCAGCAAGGTGTGGTTTAATTTAGTATTGATTCAAGTCACGTGATTCATAATTCTTTGTCTTGTCATTTACTTTATTATTTTTAATATTGTTATTCAAGTCTCACATTTTATTTCTTATTGAATGAGTTTGGTAGTGTAGAATATGATCATGTGGAACCAATGTTATTTGTTGGTAGTTGCTTTCATATATTTTACAGATGGCCTTGAAACAAAAATGTGTTCCTTGGATTGATAATTAATGTTCAGGTGATTAGTTATTTTTTTATTAAGCAATTAATTTCCCCAACACTATTTTTTGTTCATTAGAGTTTATCTTAATGTGAATCAAGCTATTTGTACGTTCAATTATTTTTTCCAAACTCTTTTCTTTTATGAAGTAATTTGTTTCAGTGTTGATTTATAGTTTAGTTCTTTTTTCATTATTGCTAGTGTATCTTCATATTTCTACTCTTTGATACCAAAAATTATGAAGTTGAAGGCTCTTTTATCATAATCATGGTCTAAATCTATGAGTTTATTCATTTCCTCTTATTGGGTTTGATATCACAGTTACATTTGAAAATATTTAGGGTTAGATTGTTTCATGGTTTTTCTTCTAGCTATTTAATTTTGTACCTGGAATTTATATTTTCTTTGATCTCTTTTGTTTGCTTTCTTGATTTTGTTTTTTTCACTTCTAGTAATGCAGCTTCTATTTCCTTGAATTGGATCTAGGCTCTTAATATTCTATTGTCTATGTGTGTACACTATTTTTTCTTATGGAATTAAATTTAATCTTAAGTG
Organism: Pinus taeda; assembly: GCA_000404065.3. Classification (NCBI taxonomy): domain Eukaryota; kingdom Viridiplantae; phylum Streptophyta; class Pinopsida; order Pinales; family Pinaceae; genus Pinus; species Pinus taeda. Next base: position 8,799 of record APFE031499812.1, read on the forward strand.
TTACTTTTAACTATGTTCAAGGTTTCACTTCATTTTTATTTATGGTAACGTTTGACATTACGATCCTCAAATGATTTCACATCATGTAGAGTTTGACCTTACACTATCCAAATCATTTCACATCATGTAGTGTTCTTATTGTTCAGAGTTTTCTCATTGCTCAAAGTTTTGAATATATTCACGAGAAAGATTATAACCCTAGAAATATAAAGTAGTTGGAAGTATATCACATTAGAGATAGGTATGACTAAATATATGTTTACCTCAAAAATGTATTCCAATAAAAAAAATTCACCACAAAGGAAGAATTTACTATAAACAAATGTATATACATTTAATACCTTAAGGATGTATCTCTAGAAAAATATTCATCAATATATATATAGATATGACAATTGTGTCCTCTAGCTATAGCAAGTTTTTACCCATATAAAATAATTAACTTACAACATAACTTTTGAAGCATTGTTTTTTAAGATTGTGAGTCTTCCCATCTTGAAAGTTGATTTACAAGTAGACATATTTAAACATATTTCAGAAATTTTAACATATTTGAGAATTTTATAAACCTATTGTGTAGTGTAACATTCATTCAAAAATAGTGTTATTAATGTTAATGTATTGTTTGAACTATTTCAATTTCTCTGGTTCTTTGTAAAAAAGAATATGCATATTTTTGTCAGAAGTTAAGATATTTGACCAATTTTCGTGACATATGAATCATATTCAAAGCACCATATTTTTTCTATTTAAATTTACAGCACTACCATAATCACTTTTATTCGATGTCATCACAATGATACACAAGTTGCAACCACTTTCTTAGGTTGTGTGGTTAAAGCTACATTCAAAAGTACTCTTATATCCTTACTTTATTGATGAAGTAATCATTTTCTTGTTTGATGGGATGACATTCATGCACAACACAACATAATCACTTATGTTTGATGGGATCACATTCATGCGAGTGTCACAAGTGTGTGGGATAGATGTATTATTAAGGGAGATGAGACGGTTTGAATCCTTCCCCTTCTTTATACTTGCAAGCATCTTGGAGTATGCAAGTTTCTGCACGCATCACTACTCTCATCTTTTAGTTTATTTTGATGGACATTTCCCCATTTTAACCTCTTCTTTGTAGCACAGTGAAAGGATGATTTTACAAAAGCGTTATCGTGAAATTTGGTTGAGGCATAACATTTCCCCTCAAGAAAAATCTGCATTGTTTATAACGTGTTTACATATAGGTAACGACAATTATTTTTATTTATTATTAACTAAACATTTTAAATAATTTAAATAATTTGTTTATACATTATTTTTGGTATGGATATCATTTTGGATGTGGAGTATGTTTTAAAATTGTTTTTCAACCAAACAGTTAATGGCGAAAACATATATACATCTTAACGAAAGAGTAAAACTGCTAATCAGAAAATCTGCATTTTTAAATAATCCAACGTGCCTTCACTGCTAATTTAAAACTAATTAATAAATAAATTAACACTACCCATTAAAAATTATTTTTTGTAAAAATTTTCCTCCCATAAATTTCAATAAATATAATAAGATATTATAAAAAAATAATTATGTAAAATTACTTGTTTAAATGGCACTATCTGTACCTTGAAAACTAACATTTGATAAATATGAGGGAGCATCATGTCACGGGAGCTTGATTACATTGAACCTTGAAACCTTCTCCCCAAAAAAAAAGCGGGATATCTTCCATTTAAAAAGCTGAAACTGTTCCAAATATTAATTAGAAGGTCTTGTTGAACCTTGGAACTCTCTTCCAAGCAAAGATTTTAGATCTTGGATCCTGTTAAAAAGTGTTTTCTGAATTAATAAAAAACATTTGCTTTTTAACATGGTATTAGAACATTAGGGCTCAGTAACCTGTTTGCTGAGTGAAGTTTTTGAAAGGCACGCCTCAGGCGAAATCATCGTGTGGTTTGGGGGTAAAATTGTGTCAATCCCACTGTGAGACTTGCTCATATTTTTATTTTACCAACTGTCGTGAATTTGTGTTTTACAATCATGTCAACCATCATGAATTCATGGTGCTAAATCACCCCAACTATGTAAACAAAAAAAGGGGGCTGCATTTTGGTGGTGGCTACCGAGAGAAGGATGACTAGAGGCTGAGCTCTGTCGAGAGAAGGCTGCGACAACCCTATACGTGGTTCCTCACAGGACTCTCATGGAGAGCACACAGTGTGGTGGATACTTGCCTAGAGGCCACGTTGAGAGGGTGCACAGATTACAAAGGATCAGCCAGTGCTAGAGGCTATTGAAAATACCATAAATCGGACTCATTGAGATCAACGATTTCTGTCTTTGGCATAGATCTGAGGTAAATCTAACATATTTTTTTTACCTCTCAAATTTCTTTTAATCGCCAAGATGAATAATTAAATGATTGAAGCATACTTGAGTGAACATAACAAGCTCAATGGCTCCAATTATCCAAATTGGAAATTCAAGATGCAGACTCTACTAGAATTGCAGAGTGCTTGGATGATTTCAAATGGGGATGAGCAGAAGCCATCAATTGGATCAACATCGATCCCAAATTGGGAGAAGTGAGAAGGTAAAGCAAGGACAGTACTGAAGATGTCAGTGAAAGATTGCATCATACCACATACAAGAGAATGTAAATCAATAAGCGAAATTTGGGAAATTTTGAAGGATTTCTATGAGATCAGGAATACAAATCATCTTCTGTTCCTCAAAAGCAAGATCTTATCCCTGAAGATGGAGGAAAATGAAACAGTTTTTGCCTTAATAGCAAGGATCAAAGATCTGAAGAACAAATTGGCATACATTGGTGATACAGTTGCAAATATAGATCTAGTAACCATTACCATGAATGGTGTGATCGATGGCTACCAAATGTTTATCACTAGGATAAATGTGAGAGAAATCCCAAAGTTTGAAAAAATGACAGGAATATTAATTCAAGAAGAAAAAAGAATATTGACTCTGAAACCATAGAGTGCAGATCTTCTGTTGATGGCGAAAAAGAACTTCTTCAAAGAAAAAGGAAATCCATAACAGAAAAACGGAGGAAACTCACAAAAAGACCAAATCAGACTCAAGATATGCATCTGAATAGAAACAACTCTGAAATCAAATGTTTTTATTTTGAAAACTTGGTCATATCGCTAAGGAGTACAAGAAGAAGAAATATCATGAGCAACAATAAAGGCAGAAAAGACATGCAGGTCATCTCGCAAATGATAATCATGAGTAGAACTTTAGATTGTACATGGCAGACTTTGATGAGAATGTTGATGCAAACATCTAGTATGTAGATTCAGGAGCATCAACACATATGACGATGAACAAGCATTGGTTTGAAGATTTTAAAGAAATAAATGATGGAGCACAAATCTAGATCAAAGGGTGTGGGAAAATTTTTGTCATTTTACCTAATGGTTCTAGAAGACAAATTCATAATGTCATGTATGTGCCTAGTGTAACAAAGAACTTGATTTATGTATCCATAATTACAGGTCAAGATCTTAAAGTTGATTTTTTTAAATCTAAATGCTATATTAAAGATCTGTTAGATGGCATGAAGACTACTTCTACAGGAATTCGAACAGGAGGTCTGTACAAATTGGATGTAAGACCAACACCAGTTTGAGCTTTGACAGTAGTGAGTTTGACTATAGAAGAGCCATGGCATCAGAGATTTGGTCATATCAATTACAATGATTTGCTATTACTTCAGAAAAAGGAAATGGTAAGAGATCTTCCTATGTTAAAACACGTGCATAATGATTGTGATGCATGTACATTAGGAAATATGCATAGAGAGGAATTCCTTGTTCGAGTAGAAAATAAACAGAGAGACATACTTGAATTAGTGCACACAGATCTTTGTGGACCCATGCAAACAAAGTCATTAGGAGGTGCACTATATTTTTTATTGTTTATTGATGAATGAACAAAGTTTTCTTGGGTATATTTTTTGAGTAAGAAAAGTCACACATTTGAATACTTTAAGCAATTCAAAAACATGATTGAAAAGCAAACAGGGAAGCATATAAAAATTCTCTGCTCCAATCAAGGGGGAGAATATAGGAAGGATGAGCTTATCAAGTATTGTAAAGACCATGGGATAGTACAACAATTCACAGTACCCCATACTCCTCAGCAGAATGGAGAAATGAAAAGAAAGGACATAACATTGGTGGAATGTGCTAGGAGCATGTTTAAAGGTAAGGATCTTTCAAATGGTTTTTGGGCTAAAGCATTCAATACTACAGTTTATTTGAAAAATAGGAGTCCTACAAAGAGCCTTGAGTTTAAAACTCCTTATGAATCATTATATGGATTTAAGCCTGCAGTAAAACATTTAAGATTGTTTCGGTCTAATGCATTTGCCCATATTCCAAAGGAAGACACAAGAAAACTAGATTCAAAAGCCATTAGATGTACCTTTATAGGGTATTGTTCACAATATAAATCTTATAGATTATTTAATCCCTCTACTCACAAGATTTTCATTAGTAGAGATGTCATATTCCATGAGCAAGATCATGAAGAATCTGATAAGCGCAATGAGGAATGGGATATCCTATTCTTGATGGAAGAAGGAAGTGATGAATCAGGTGACGGAAATGAGTAGCAGCAACAGTAGTAGTAGCAGCAGCATGAAAGAAAATAAGATGATGTAGCTATCAAGCCAAGTACAAAAAATGATGATCGGACAAGGTTTGAAGCTACCCCACCACTAAGGAGATCAGGTAGGTAAGCAGTTGCCAAGAAGATATAGGGAAAATGCTTTTATAACTAGTATGATTAATGTTATTAAACCTTCTAGTTATAAGGAAGCAAATGAATGTAGTGAATGGAAAACAACTATGGAACAGGAATATGAATCTATAATTAGGAACAACACTCGGTTGCTGGTTGAACTTCCTAAAGGGAAACAAACCATAGGTTGTAAATGGTTGTATAAACTAAATCTTAATGCAGATGGAACCATAGATAAATTAAAAGCTAGATTGGTAGAAAGGGGGTATTCACAAAAAGAAGGCATTGGCTATGAAGAAACCTTTGCCCCCATAGCTGAACTAAATACCATCAGAATGTTAATTGCTTTAGCTACTAAGAAACATTAGATGATTCAACAACTAGATGTAAGTTTGCATTTTTAAATGGAGAATTGAAAGAGGAGGTTTATTTAGAGAAACCTTAGGAGTTTGTCTAGAAATGGAAAGAACATTTAGTCTGTAAATTAAAGAAATCTCTTTATGGACTAAAGCAAGCACCCAGGTCCTGGTATGAAAAGGTTGATTCATTTTTTCTACAACTTGGCTACAACAGAAGTAAAAGTGAGCCTAATCTGTATACCATTAAGTATGAAAAGGGGTTCATAGTGTTGATTTCTTTGTATGCATATGATTCAATTATTACAGGTGATGTTATTGCTCTAATCAAAGAAATCAAGCAACACATGTCACAGGTGTTTGAAATGAAAGACCTTGGTGAAATAAGATATTGTTTGGATCTTGATATTTCGAGAGATTCGGGACAAAATTTTATGTCCCAGGGTAAGTATGTCAACAGTCTATTGGAAAGATTAAGGATGGATCAGTGTAAGGCTGCAATAGTACCATAAAAGCAAAACATCAAACTTCAAAGTGAGTGTTATCACAAAATCTGACCCTCATAGGCTTCTGATCAAGTAGAATTTGAGTAACTCTTTCAAACCAATCTTTTGGTTGAGTCTTAGCCTCCTCAACCTAAGAGGGCTCTCTCAATAGGTTTAAGATTTTTGATTAATGATTAGATGGCTAACTCTAGAAATAAAAATCGACAAAAATATATCACTGGTTGAATTAAAGATTTAGCAAACATCTATTGGGCTATGGAGTCAAGATAGTCTTCAACGAAACATCATAATCAGCTAAACATGGAACTCAAGGCACTTGGGGTTTAGGTTTATAAGTGAAATACTAACACAATGAATAAACACAATTTACAAGCATGTCAAGGAAGTTAGAGCATTTTCCAATGAATTCTAAGTAACACATGCTCATACCACTACATATAAGTAATTGAAAAAGGCCATATAAATATCAAACACATAAACACCTTGTGAATCTTGAGTGGTAAACTTGATCTCTGTATTATGTTTGAAAAACACACAATTCGCTACTATAACACATCTTCTTTTGCTAATCAAATTGTCAACCATGAGGAATTTGATTCTCATGCTTTATATAGATTTTTTACAAGCTTGGATACTATGATCCATCTTTAGCGGTATTCAAATTCTTAATGTTGACACCTATCTATTCATAAAACAAACTACTTAATTACAACTTAACATCTAGCTGTCTTTAAGAGTCCTAATACAAATAGGAGTGAAACTCCTAAAACGTGCTTTCAACCACCTTATCTATGACTTAAATACATTCTTTAATCAGCTACCAATCCATCTCTTCGAGCTGGATGATGTCTCCAGTATTGTTGCAAACCCTACTGAGTCATGACCTAACTGTCCTGAAAATAAGGAGACAGAGT
>APFE031499817.1:9781-26418 GCA_000404065.3 Pinus taeda
AGCAGGACTCCACCCAACAATGGGTAAATAATGAATTTGGTCTCTTGGAATTGTAGGGGAATGGGCTCTTCCCTAAAGGTGAAAGCAATCAAAGATCTACTGAATCAGGAACAGCCAGACATTCTCCTAATCCAGGAGACCAAAACCACCGAGCAGGACTTCACTTCACAAACACAAAGATTCAAAAATTATTCAGGCACTTCAAAAGGCTCAGATGGGGCCTCAGGTGGAATAGGCACACTATGGAATAAAAACAAGTGGGAAATCAGTAACTCACAGCTCTGCAACTAGTAGATCAGAACAGACTTAAGGAACAAGAGCACCCAAGAGGTCTACTTCATATATAACATATACGCCCCCAACCACTATAGAGACAAAATCAGTTGCTGGAACACATTAGAAGCAAACCTCTCCTCCATTCAGAGTAGTCTAATAATCCTTGGGGGCGACATGAATCTAATTAGGCAGGCGGAGGAAAAATTTGGTGGTAACTTCCACCCAGACTCAGCAAGAGATAAGCTAGAAGCAATAATCCAGCTCTTTAACTTGATAGACATCCCTTTGTCGAATGGTAAATATACTTGGACTAATAAGAGAGCAGGCTCTCACAATATTAAAGAAAGGTTAGACAGATTTCTCATACAGGAAGGGTTGGCCAGCAACTTTCAGGTAGTTAAAAGCCACACAATTCACGGAACAGCCTCAGATCATAAAGCGATGGTCCTCTCTCTGAATAAAGGAACAAATTTAGGCCCCCTTCCCTTTAAATACAACAAACACTGGGATAGCCATGAAGAATTCAGCACGCTGGTACAAAATCAGTGGGCAAATGAAATATCAGGCTCACCCCACTACGTGTGGGAAATGAAATGAAAACAACTAAGGTCAGCCATAAAACAGTGGGCGAGAGAGCTGGCAAGATCCGAAGGCAAAAAGAGAAACGACCTGTTGTCGGAAATGGAGAGATGGCACAAGGAGAAAGAACAAACTCAACCCACAGCGGAAGACATAGATAAGGAAAAAAGCATGTTCATAGAGCTCTACAGGCAAAATCGTGTGGAGGAAGAGGAACAACGAATGAAATCCCACTGCCTATGGTTGAAAGCAGGGGACAAGAACACCTCCTTCTTCCACAATAACGTCAAGACCAGAAGAGCTAGAAATCAAATTGACAAGATAGAAGTGGAAGGGAGAGAGCTGCAAGAACAAGAAGAGATTAAAAATGTAGCCTTCGAACACTTCAAGGCTCTCCTTACAGCAGACCCCCAACAGCACGACAGCACAGCTTTCCTCAGTTTAATTGAGAGCAAAATTAAGGAGGATCATAACAGGGAGCTGGAACAAGATCCCACCGAAGAAGAAATAAGAGAAGCCACCTTCAGCATGCAACAAGACAAGGCCCCGGGGCCGGATGGCTTTTTAGTAGCATTCTACAGGCAGCATTGGGAAATCATAAGAAAGGACTTTGTGAGAATGGTGAAAAATGCATTTAGAAAGCACAAGCTGGGGGACTACACGAAATCCTCTCACATTGCATTAATTCCCAAGGAAGCAAATCCCAAATCATTTGATAGATTCCGCCCCATATCACTATGCAACGTCTCGTACAAGATCATAACAAAAATCATCGCCAACAGGCTCAAGAACCTCCTTCCTATCATAATCTCTGAGAATCAGGGTGGCTTTGTCCCTAAGAGACAGATTATTGACAATGTTATTCTTATACAGGAAGCCATCCACAGCAGTCTCATCAAAGGAGAACGAGGAATGATCATTAAGTTGGATATGGCCAATGCTTTTGACAGAGTGGATCACTCCTTCTTAAGAGCAGCTCTGAGAAAATTCGGGTTCTCCTCCAAAGTAGTCGACATCATAAGTGGATGTATCTCCAACCCATGGACCGCTCCGCTGATCAATGGTCGCCCAAGCAATTCCTTCAAAAGCACTAGGGGTCTTAGGCAAGGGTGCCCTCTTTCCCCTTTCCTTTACATAATTATGGCGGAAACTCTAAGTGTACAACTAGAAAATCTCCGCCTCAAGAGAGAGATAATGGGGATAAGCATTGAAAGAGGAATAAAGGAGATAAATCACTCTCTATTCGCGGACGACACTCTTCTAATTGGGGGAGCTTCCAACTTGATGGCGAGGAGATTCAAAAGAGTTTTGGACGCTTTCCTTCAGGCTTCAGGAGGTAAATTAAATAACAGAAAATGCAAAATTTACACTTGGAACGTGTCGCACCAGATTCAACAAAGTATATTCCAAATATTTGATATCCCTCTTCAAAGAAACTGGAGTTCTTTCTCCTATTTGGGTTTACCCCTGGCGAAGGAAAACATCAAAGCAGAGGTGTGGACAAAACACATAGAGAAGATGAGAGGCCTCCTCCAAAGTTGGGGAGTCTCCTGGCTAAATCTAGCAGGGAGATCTATCCTCATAAAGGCTGTCCTTTCAGGATTGCCAATCTACCAATACGCGGTTATGATGGCCCCAACAAGTATTCACAAGCATATGGAACTCATAATGAGAAGCTTCCTCTGGCAGGGAGGAAAGCAGGACACCAAGAAGTTCAGCTTAGTTAACTGGGGCCAAGTCTCCCTCCCTTATGAAAAAGGAGGCCTCTCAATAAAAATCCCAAGCCTCTCTAATCAAGCTCTGGGGCTCAAACTGATTTGGAAGATCATCTCAAGCAAGGGATCTTGGTGGGTGGAGACCATAAAAAGAAAATACCTCAACGGCCCAAATTCTAACATTCTCAACGATCCTATAATAGACAGACCATGCACTCTATTTTGGCGTTTAATCAAAAAAGTTCTACCTCATTTTAGAGAAAATGTCTCTAAGCTCCCGGGCAATGGAAAGGACATCAAAATTTGGACTGATAGGATAATGAACACCAATCCAAGGAACCTCCAACAAGAGCTTAGGCCTTTACAGGATTGGATGGTATACAGAAGGATAATTACATTGTACGACATCTCTATATGGCACCATAACAGATGGAGAGATTGGAAAGAGTTGCAGTTACCCCAGGAGCTCAAAGAATTATGGTACAAACTGAAGTCTTCCCTCTCGGGAATAGCACCAGTCAACAAAGAGAAAGAAGACAATTACATCTGGGATTCATGTGGAGGGTCATTTTCAGTTAGAGAAGGATACAAATCTCTTCATAACAGAAACCCTACAGCCAACTGGAACCTCCATACAGCCACCTGGAATTCTGAATGCATCCCAAAAGTGAAACACTTTAACTGGACCCTTCTCAAAGGGAGAATCCTAACTATAGAAAATCTGAGGAAAAGAGGAATTCAAAGCCCCTCGATTTGTTGCTTCTGCAAAGCTGAGGAGGAGACTATACAACACTCCTTTCTCCTCTGCCCTTGGGCTCAGAATTGTTGGAATCAGCTTGTTAGTCCCCTGGAAGCACGAGGAAGCTATGATCAGGTATACACCCTCCAGAAGAATTGGAAAAAAAACTATCCACACCAAAGAAAAGGCAAAAAAAATATAATCAGAGTCTGGAAGTGCATCCCCACCACCCTCTGCTGGAATCTATGGCTTGCCAGGAACAACTACATCTTCAACAATACACAACCAAGAATGGGCTCTATCATTGCAAAAACAATGGCCAGCATATCTGAAGCGGTGAGTGCGAATCTCATTACTACTCTAGATCAGTCGAGCTGGACCCAAGAGGAAAAGGTTTGGTACAATAAGTTCAATATATGCCACACCCAAAATCTTCCACCAAAGAGCAAAGCTCACAAGAAACATCCCTCCTGGAAGCTTAGGGGAACCAAAGAAGAAATTCTCAAATGGATTAGCGCCCAAAACCGCCCCACTCTCTTCTTTGACGGAGCATCAAAGAATAATCCTAGAGCAGCAGGAGCAGGAGGCATAATAAAAGACCAAAATGGAGTTCCCATCTGTAGATATGAATGGGGTCTTGGGGAAGCATCAAACAACGCAGCAGAAGCCTATAGTCTACTCCTTGGTTCCATAATTCTCTCCGAAAAGGGCCTGAAGAATGTTATCATCATAGGGGACTCGGCCATTATAATTTCCTCTATGAACACAGGGAAAAAGTTCCTAAAGGAAAGCCTCAACAATACCAGAACGAGGATAATGGACAATTTAAGAGATTTGGGAGAAACATCCTTCATGCATGTTCTCAGAGAACATAACGTCGAGGCGGATTCCCTTGCAAATAAAGCAGTCAAACGGAAGCAAGGCCAGGCATGCGTGGATGACAGGTCATATATCAGAGCAATCCCATAAGACCCCCCCTGCCATCAGAGCCACCAGGTCAGCTCTGGTAAAATCTTTCAAAAAATCTTTTGCAGTACTGATCCCTCAAACCTCGATCCTCCTCCCCTTCCCATGCTGCCGCCTTCCATCATTTCTCTCGTCCTTAGCGCCATCCTTCCTCACGCTCCCCGTGATTCTTATCCTGAACTTTCAGGTATCAGTCACTTCAGTTCACAGGGAGATCTCGCCCCGATTCAGCCTCTCGATCCCTCCTCGGCTTCTGATGGAAAAATCCCGCTCAGGCAATGCCTCTCCCTCCTCCTTTATATCCCCCCTCCCTCCTCAGGCATTCTCAGTTACGTTCCGTGTCTTCAGTCTCTGGCTTGCATCGGGGCTTTATCAGTGAGTGGCATAGATTCCAGTAGGAGTGTTAGAGTGAGTAAGGTGCTCCCCCCAGGCCTTGACTCCAAGCGAAGTTTTCAACAACCTCTCAGCTCAGTCTCCTGCAATACATCTGCCCGAGGGTGCGTCCACAACGACTGCAAGAGGGGACACTCTCTGAACTCCACTATCAACAGTAGAGACGCCGAGCTCTGCGTTACTGGTAACGACTTATTTCAGCTCTAACTTCTTTTTGATTACTGATATTGGGTTCCTGGACAGCTGTAGAGGTTCGATTTTGGTCTTGTTGCTCCCTCTTCTTTGCAGTCGGCGCTTCTTCTCTCTGATCCAATCCCACAGTTCTTCCCTCCTCTTAAATCGCCTTCTCCCTTCTGTTATTCTTTCTTTTCATCACACAGACCTATTCATCCACCACAGCATCATGGAGGACCAGCCAAATAACCAGGGCGAGCCACAGCGAATCATCAAGCCACTGGATCAACTCTTCAACAAAGAATGCACAATGTGCAAGGCCCACACAGTCATGATCAACAGGTTCGTCAAACACTTCAACGAGCTGAAGAGCGACTATGAATTCGACAGCAGGTCTAAGCGCAAGAAGCTGGAAAAACAGAAGGAAGAAATAGAAAGCTTGAAAGGAAGGTGCAGTCACCTTGAGGAAGCAATAGAACAAATCAAAACTCTCACCCAGAGCTACCAAGCCTCAGCTTCCACCAAAGCAAGCGCCAAGAAAGACCCCATGCCAGACGACTCGGTCACCCAAAATCTCCACTAAATCCCATGCGCTGCAAATTTTGCTTCATAGGAGGCGCTTTTGTCAGGCAATATAGCCGTTCCCTCTTTAATTTCAATTCCTATAGTGGCAGAAATGAGGAAAGTGGGTCTGTGCACCTGATTTTGATCCTCTTCACCAAAACTCATGATAGCTATGTAATAGAACTTTGTTCTCGTTTTTTATAATACAAAAGTACCCAACTTAGTTAAAAAAAAAAGGTAGTTATCTTGTCTTTCATGTTCTCCGAGTACTCCTACAATCTAAAGAACTTCTTCATCACGAGCAACCATGCTTCTACATCTTGTGACCCCTTAGTCTCTGCATCAAATGTAGGAGGCTTGGATTTTTTGAACTCTTCTGGAAAATACTCCTTACTCCTCCTATAAGGATGATAGTGATGATGTCTCTCGGGACCTGATCTAGAATAGAACCCATAGGCACTATCTGTCCTATCAAGTGTATCAATGATCTGCCACCTTTGATGGTGTCACCTCTATCTGACTTGTATCTTGATTGAGACTTGCTACCATATGCCCCATTTGTCTTTTCCTCCCGCCTATCTCCATGACTGATCCTAAATTGTCCATGTTTTTGCAAAATTGAAAGACTCTAAAGGATGACTGCATTAACTTTTGATTGCTTTTCCTGAGCTTTGGAAAGCCTTTCCCATGCCTCAATCAACTTGCTATTATTTGCCTTTCAATTTCTGATTTTTTCCTTCAAACTTCTTAGTGTATCTTCAATGTTAGGAGAATACTCTTCTCCTTGCTTCTCAACTGACCTATCCCATTCCATTGAGTTCTCATCGGGCCTATAAGGGGATTCAAGTGAATTGTATTCCACCATTATGCTCTTCAACTTTGGCCTTCTATCTCCTGAAAACATACCATGTTAGCTAAACCAAATAGAAGACATAATCAAATCATACCTTAGTGCATCTCAGGGGAGGTTATCACATCTGCACATCAACATCTCCACATCATGCATGATGACATAAAATTGTAACACTAACTATATACATGATAACCATAGCCACTATAATGTGCATGGTAAACACATATACAATTAACATGCATGCATTACAACATACACTTGCCCATCCAGTCCAAGTGTTTGAACCTAAAAGCTCTGATAACACCCCTGTAACTGCTCCTCCCACATTTACCCACTTTTACAAGCTCGCTAGGGTAAACATGAGACGAGAGTCACTGTGATATGACTCAACCTCCAAGTTTTGGTTATGGAGTGGGGCTGATGTATCAATAACTTATAGACACCCCTCAGGGACCACAAACCACTCGGGAGCCTTCCAACCACACCAGATGGTCAATCCCTGAGTTGGATATCTTTTCACAAGGGAAATTACCCAATCACATGCACATCACAACATCAATGTGGTTATGAGGTCCCAACCACATGCATAGGCTTGCCTCCATGTGGTTATAACTGAAATTTCCCAGTTCAGAGGTTGTGGTCGCGAGGTCTATGCCACTTTTTATGCCAACCCCCAAACCGCTGCCCAAAACTACCTGTAACTCTCCAAAATAATAACAATAATGATAGTAAAGAAATCAAGTAAAACTTAAGAGAGATCTTGACATAGACATGCCCAGTACATGATAAACATTTCGTCAAACACATGGTAAACATGACAACTACAAGTCATGAATGCATCTTTGATCATAAACTTCTGAAATCCACTTGAGAATCACCAAGAAGCTTCTAAATGCTCTCTAGCTAGTTGCAATAACACTTGTTAACCCATGCATTCATTAACCATTCAATAACTTGTCAAAATGTGTCAAGAGCCATAGATAGTATACAACATATAACAAGATATATAACCAACAAATAATCAAAGTAGAAAACAAAGGAAATTCAATCATAATGTCAACCAGTACAAGTGCTCATAGATTACAATAGGAAAATGACTCTTACTAACATATGAAAATGCCAACCAAGTCAGGGACTTCCACATACCACTCGAACATAGATTGGGCTGTACCAAATATCTCTTTTAGCCAATCACCCCCGCGCCATATTCCAAGCATAAATGTGGGATCATAAAGGTTAAACCAAAACAAAACAACCAAGGCTTTTAGAGGCAAAACCACCTCAACCCTCGACTACAATGATCTCACCTATAAGGTCCAGAAATCACTAAATCAACCAGATAGGTCTCTACCCAAGTTGTCCAGGGCTCCAAAAACTAGTAACTCTACCCACAATTAACTCAAGGCTCTAGATAATTTGTTCCAACCCACAACTCCAGGGATTATTAACTCAACCCACAAGGTTCCAGAGCATTTGTCCCAACCTATATGCTTAAAACTAGTAACTCAACCCAAGTTATCTCAGGGCTCTAGGGAATTTGTTCCAACCCATAGCCGTAGGGAACCCAAGAATCAATAAAAAAACAAGTGGGAAACTCACAACACCATGACTATCCAGGAAATGGCAAGGAAAGGATGAAATCATTTTCAATCTAGGCAATCCTCCATGCCAATGACAACACATAACCAAGGAATCACATGCATGCATCATGCATCCAAAAACCAACAAGGATATCATACATGCAACCTATTTCTTGCAAATCAATCCAACTTTAATTGAGGATCCACTTGTCTCCTTGCGCTTCCTCGCTCTCCTTTGCTTTCTTTCTCCAATCCAAGTGAATGCTAGAGTGCTCCAAGTATGCTCCAAGAATGCTCTAAGTGTGCAAGAGTGTATGAGAGCCCAAAAGCTAGACTGACAAAAGCCAAGCCAAAAGCTATGAACTGTTTCTCTGGTGCCTTTTTATTATTAATGCCTTCATAACATTTCTTCATTTTCCTATAATTTCCCTGGCATGCAATTTGTGTCTCTTCACCTTCCTTTTCTCATATTTTTCTTTATTTTCATCATTAAATGCCAATTATTGCCTCTTTGCCTTTGCCAATTTCCATAGCCAAATATAAACCACAAGTGATGCCCACTATAGTGTTTTGCCCACCATTCAACTTGGAATACGTGTCCCTTGACTTTGGTCTTATTTTATTTACATGGAAAATCAACTAGGGGTTGTTACAGTGATCCTGTAATATTGCTAACTATGCATTGTGATGCTCTAATCATAATGTGTTGTGATTTAATGATATAACAATGTCTCTAGACACCACCCATTATCTTGGAGCATTATTTTCTCCTTTGTTTAATCTCTAATTATATTCTCTTATATGTTCTTTGTTCTTGGTTCCTATATGAGAGAATACCCCAACATAATAATTCAAATTATATTTTCAATAGCAATTGATGAATTTGAATATTCATAAAGTCTAAGATTGTGAACTTTCCAAAGAAAACATATAATAGGAAGAATGTGGTAGTGGCTTCCATATTTATCGAAGTAGTTGGGTTGTACTCCAACTGTCTCATCCAAGGCATGGGAAGAGTACCCATTCAAAGACTTATGGGGTCTAACCATAATCTTATGACTTTGCTAGGATTGGTAGATCTAACACAAAATATATCAAATAAGGGAAAACTTGTGAAGGAAAGTAATTGAGACAAGCAAATAGATTGATGTTCAAAAGATAGACGAGCGTGGATGAACCAGAGAAATTGTAAAAGAAACAAAAGAACTCAAGGGTTTTGAGATTGTGGCTCTAAATAGAAGGTGGAAAAAAACATTTTGAAACACGACAACTTGTGTGTAACCATTATTCATATAATTTAGTGAGGGGAATAAATAACGAAGTCTTTAACTTGAGCCAAAGGGCTAGGAATTGTTGAGGATTTTTTATGATATAAGCATGAAAAGTACTAAAAAAGGGGAAGATTCGAGGAACTGTTAGATCAAAAAAGGACTCCCTTTGTGTTGTGTAATCCCATCGTGGAAACACTGTGAATGATAACATGCCCTATCTCAGTAGTTTGAAAGACATTTTTATTGTTTTGTGTGTGAATGAAGGAGAATGTTCTTCATCCTCACACCATTGGTAGCCTAAGAGAGAGTTTCCCTTTGGGTGCTTGTTATTAAAAACAACTAAGAAACCACCCATAATATTTAAGCAAACTCTAGGCTTAGTGGGTTTCAAGACAAATGATGAGTTTGGCTTGATGAAGGAGAATGGCCTTCATGACTCCACCTTGTAATGGCTAAGTGAGAACTTCCCTCATGACTTCTTGGTTTGGCTTGGGGGTGGTAAACTACAAAGCATAAAAGAAACAACTGAGACTATGGTTGTATGGAAAGTGACTCACCCTTCATCAACTGTAGGCAGCTATTGATTTCAACAAGATAAAAGCCCTTGTGGACTTTATATATGTAATGTAAATCATACTCAATGAAACATAAATGTTGTTGATAAAATGGTGAATATTGATGTGCTTGCCCCTTGAATGAACATTTTGTTTTATGTGATACATGATCATGGTATAAAGTGGTAAATTTGGCTGTGATGACCATGTAATATTCATATTCATGCTTGAGGATTTTAAATGTGTTATTATTATGTGTTTTTCAAGATCATGAACATGGGACTTAGTCCTAGTTATTTTTTATGTTTATGGTTGCAATAAGCATTATGTTAAGTAGGTTGTTATGGCTAAAGAGAAAGGGGATGTTATCTCCTCAACCTCTTGGGCAACCAAGTTGAATGGTTGGTTGTATAAGACTCTTAGTAAGTTTCAACCAAGGGGGCTTGGTTTGCTCTAGGCAAGCTAGAGTTATGTGGACCTAGATGCAAGACTAAAAGCCTTGATTATAAATTGATGACTCAAAGGAAAGAGCCTTCACAAAACACCTGTTGGAAAGTGTTAAAGATTTCACTGAAGAGCTCTTGAATGACTAGAAATATATTGAAAGGCTTATTTTGATCTTGGGAGCCTTAGAATGGATATGAATGTTAAGAATTCCTATTGGGACAACATATGGATTAATATATGAAAGGTATCCTTGTTTTGGGGATAAGAAGACTTGGAGCTCTTTTGATGTTTGTGCCTTTGAAGGATTATCTTTATGAAGGTAGTAGGCCTTGATGTTGGATTTTAGTTGGTATTGTATTTTACTTCAAGCATATGTTTATTAATTTGGGAGAGTGAGAAGTTTCACTTAGATCGGGGCATAAAGTGAAAAAGTTGTCTCTTTTGACTCCTTGGAAGAAAACCTTAGTAAATGGCTATGGAGTGAAGGATGTTGGATGTCATCATAGGCAAATGAGGATTTTTGTAGCATCAAAAGTACTTTTGGCAAGCTTATGCTAAGTGAGGATTAGATATCAATCCCTAAAATAGGATGAGAAAGTTTATTGGAAGCCCACAACTCCTTAGAAAATTCAAGGATTGAATTTCAAAAATTAGGGATTGGGGATTTTAGCCTCAACCCCTATTCTCATGGGTCGATGAGTGTTGTGAATGAGAACTTATCCAGAAAGGGGTTTAAGTGTAAAAGATCATATATGTTTCTTATTTCCACTCGTTTGCCTAACTTTTCGGTGGCTTGGTGATCCAAAACCTCCTAGTGGAGCGATAAACAAACTTATTAAGTGATAAAAAGATTCCATGAGTTTTGCAATTGACAACTGTTAACTAGATTAGATAAACTTATGAAGTCTATCCCTTATTTCTTTCAGTGGTTGATTTCCCCGTTGGCCCACTTAACAAAACATCCCTTGATAAAGTGTGTTCCGTTTGTTGATGTCCATCAACTAGGCCAAGTAAAGGGGCACGGTTCCCAGTGGCTCAATCATCCTAGGCTTCCTTGTGCCTAGTTGTTTTTCATTAGTTGATGTCCATTAACTTGACCAAGTAAATATATGAGGCTATTTTCTTAATTCTCTAGTGGCTTGAATTCCCAGTAGCCCAGTTATTCAAGGTCTCTTAGTGCTCGGTTAACATAATGTTACTTGATAGAGGTGCTTTCGTTAGTTGATGTTCATAAACCAAGTTGGGTAAAGGTGCGAGGTTCGTTTTTTAATTCTCCTAGTGGCCCTATTAACAATAATGCTAGTCAACAATAATGAGGATTATGTTAACTAATGATCCATCCATCAGAATTGGTTCAAAACACAAGGGAGATGTATTATTTAACATGGTGCTTATATTGCTCATTGACTAATTAACATAGCAAAAGTGGCCCAACTGTGGGTGTGGCCAAATGCAATGGTGACACATGGGCAAAGGAATATGATGTGTTTGTCATGTGTTGCCGATGTAGCATTGTATGATGGTGTCAGGAGGGCATAGGATTGCCACATGTCAATGGTATGGGTGTTGACACGGCTCTAAGAAATGTAATTTTTTAGAGGACCATAACTTTAGATCCAAAACCTCGATTTTGATAAAATTTATATCATCTTAAGATGTCGTTGATCTAAAAAAAAAGTATTAATGTAGTTGAAAGAAGATGAACTTTGATAACTCCACTTCCAAAAAGCAACTTTTAAAAATGGGTCTAGACACCCATTATGTTAGGTCCCTATACTACTAGTGTAACCCCTTATTGTTATTAGTACAACCCCCTTATTATATTGTTGTACCCATGTAGTCCCCATATTCTTATTATTGTGCCCCATAGAAGCCCACTATTGTTATTATTGTGCCCTTACATTATTATTTTTATGTCGGCTTTGATTATATTATGACCCCTTAGACTCCTATATATAAAAAGAAGGTCTTGTCATTTGTATCATCAAAGAATTGTTCATTTGTGTAATGTAAAGGAGGTTGCCCCTCGAAAAGGCTAATTTATAAGGCATTCATCTATCTTTCCTTTCTTTTGTGAATTGGTTTTATAACACACTACATTAAAAAAACCTAAAAAAAAACTAAATATATTATAAAACACTTTTATAAAACACTTTTAAAACTTACATTCCATTGCCATTAATACAACTCCAACCTCTTATAAATAATAAATATAATCATTATTATTTCCTAAAAATTAATATTATTAGTAAATAAAAAATTTACATAAATATACCTAAATAAATATTATTATTTCATAAAAATAATAATTATTATTAAGTGAAGTTTGAATATAAATAAAACTAAATTTGAATAAGTTATGCCATTTTGAAGTAACATTATAAATAAAATAGATTTATTTACTTTATGTTCTTCACTAGTTTCAAAATAAAGCCCTTACGCAAAAATATAGAAAAGTAAGTATTACATTAACAATAAAATACACAAACGAAACGTATTTACAATCATATGGAAATATCCATACTTCACTTTTCTCTAATGGACAAACACAAATATTTTCTGATGAAACATATCTAAAATATGCTCACGGGGAACTGGATGACATTGATAATGTAAATTGTATCTTTAGATGAGATCTGCAATGAGAATACAGAGTGCTGAAGCAAAAGGTGGTCATGAATCTTCTCAGAGTGCTCAAGCAAAAGAAGGTCATGAATCTTCTGATGCAAAGGGATGCAAAAAGAAGGTCATGAATCTTCTCATGCAAAGGGATGAGATCTGCCATGAGAACACAGAGTGCTCAACCAGGTGGCAAAAGAACACAGAGTGCTCAACCAGGCGGCAAAAGCAGGTTGTGTTATAGGTGTTCACCAAAGGTTTTGAGAGGTGAACTGGTGAATTTTTATTCAACTTTTCTCTTGAAGCTACTCTTATTTCAGGAGAGTAGCCAACAACAACACCCTCAACCTAAACCTCAACAGGTTGGAGTCCTTGTACACTGCACTTTTACTAAACCTGTAACAGACAGTTGTTAGCTACTCTCCATAAGAGTAGCTTCCACAGAGAGTAGAATTGCGGGAGTCCTTGTACACCGCACTTTTAATATCAAGTATCGCCAGGGTTAGTAGAGCACGGAGGTGCCATTTCTCTTCTCATATGTATTTTTATTACAGCAACAAATGAAGTCCTGTTTATTACAGCAACAAGTGAAGTCCTGCAAATATTAGGATGTTTTGAAATGTCAACATTAATAACTTATCCTCCTCATATGTATTTTTATTACAGCAACAAATGAAGTCCTGCAAATATTTGGATGTTTTGAAATGTCAACATCGACAACTTATCCTCCTCTGGGTTGCTGGTATGGGCTATTTTCAAGAATCTTCAAGTAATTTTGAACTGCAAGCATAACCATCAAACCAAACAAAATAGAATACAACCATGGTTGCTACTTTTTTGATAATGAAATAGTAATGTCTTCATTCTTCGTTGATTGTCCTAAACAGCATAGCTACTTGCTACTTTGCTTGTTCTGAACTTGAAATTAGCTTTATTGAATCATATCTTACATCATAGCTTACTGTTCATTTTCCGAGAAGGTTTAGGAGCCACACCCACCATGTCCATGTTTTGAGAAGGTTTAGGAATCGTACCCACCATGTTCATGTTCTGAGAAGGTTTAAGAGTCATACCCACCATGTTCATGTTCTGAGAAGGTTTAAGAGTCACACCCACCATGTTCATGTTCTGAGAAGGTTTAGGAGTCATACCCACCCATACTCAATCACAAAACAATCCCATTGATTCGAAGATAGGTGTGAACGGATGGCTTCTTCCACTGTAAAGGATTTAGGGTTAGAGCAAGCAAATGGCTTCTTCCACTGTAAGGGATTTAGGGTTAGGGCAAGCAAGGCCGAAGAGAGGCGCAGAGCGATGCACAACGAAGGCTTTGCTCAAGAAAGGGATAATTCGTATATTTGGCCTTCGGGAGGAGGGTTTCTGTGTTTCTTGTGATTTTTGTGTGAGCAAAAGATGGCCAATGATGGCAATGGCAAATGCGGGAGCAAGGAAGATGCAGTAACGTTGAGAATTCAGAAATTTGCATCTAGGGTTTTGAATCGCAACTTGGAGAGCGTAGGTAAGCAGTACGATGTGATAGCACGTAAGGATGAGTTGATTGAACGAGCTCTGCGTTTCATACCAGGTACCGGTTTTATTGATGATCCAGTAACGGTGTCTACCAACACACAGGTATGCAAAGATTGTTTGTGTATACATACTCAAATCTCATGGTGTATGTTCGAAGTTCTTGACACTGTATTAATGAACAAATCCTGTCTAGGCCTTGCACAGTGCCTGCGAGACTGTAAGACGCGAGATTGTAGGAGGACGAGATGACAATGCAGGACCGTCGAGAGTTATGGGGTCTGCGGATAACATGGTTTCAAGTACTCTGGATCGGGTACCAGGCACCCGATCTTATCCATTAATGGTGCTGCGCAACACACGGCTTGTATGTAATACATGTTCACGGGAAGTGCAGCACATTGGACGGGTTACACGGGTTGCATGTGAAGATTGTTCACGGGTAGTGCAGCGCAACACAGATTCTTATTTTTATTTTTTTGGGTTTTTTTCAAGGCCACTTTCAATGTTTTAGCTAAATCTAGTTTTAATGTTGGAGGGAAGAATGATGATGTTGTCACCAGAATTTTGTGAGGTTCAGTTAAACCTAGATGCCTAAATTCCTCATTTTCTTTTCGAACCTAAGTTGAGGGTCAGCCGTGATAGCACCAATGTTTTTTCCGAGCCACGCTGTGCTTAGGCTGATGCCAGCCCTTATGTTGATGGAGAAGGCTCAGTCAAGCCTGAATACCTCATAAGCCTGAATACCTCATAAGATAATTATTATTATCAAGCCTGAATACTTCATAAGATAGTTATTATTATCCTCGCAAATAGCTCGCACCCTCATTTCTTTTTTCCATAAAAATTGAACCAGTAACTGTAAGAGCAAAAATCACAGTGGAAACTAAA
Source organism: Pinus taeda (assembly GCA_000404065.3). Lineage (NCBI taxonomy): Eukaryota > Viridiplantae > Streptophyta > Pinopsida > Pinales > Pinaceae > Pinus > Pinus taeda. The sequence continues at coordinate 24,930 of APFE031499817.1, forward strand.
TAATCATACACAGCATAAACAAACATGAAGACACAGAAATTTTAACGTGGTTCACCCAACCAATTTGGGCTACATCTACCAAACAGAGGCATCGACAATCTTATTACTCAACAAGAGATTACAACAACAGCTTTGCACTTTTTTTCATCACACATATTCTCTACGGGCTTACATTTTTATAGCTGGGAGTAGAAAATTGAATCATAAATTCACTCACAACAAATATAGGATACCATAACTCCCCATGAAGAAAAATGGAGTTACTTTAGCAACAAATCCTATTGTTGTCACATTCATGAGATTTTTTCCAAATTTAATTAACAGAAAATTTCAACAATCTCCACCTTGACAACAATTAGCTTGATACCATGTTCCATTATTTTTTATCTTTTCTAGAAGCCAAGAGAAGCCAGACACCAACGTAGCTTCTCTAACAACACTGGTTTCGTGAACATGTCTGCACAGTTTTCCTTTGTATGCACTTTTTCAAGAGAGACTCCCCTTTCAGTGATAACCTGTCTTACAAAATGGTACTTGATAGGTATATGCTTTGATTTACTATGATAGGTCGGATTCTTAGCCAAATGAATTGCACTTTGACTATCACAAAATAACTTGATGTTGTCCTGTAACCTACCAAACTCAGCAAACAAACCTTTCAACCAAATCGCTTCTTTGCAAGCATGTGAAGCAGCAATGTATTCTGCTTCAATAGTGGATAAAGCAATAATGTTCTGTAGCTTTGACATCCTGCTAATAGCTCCACCTGCAAGAGTAAAGACATACCCTGAAGTTGACATTCTCTTATTCAAATCACCTGCAAAATCGGAATCAACATATCCGCAAACAAATTCACTACTCCTGTTATAAGTGATACAATAATCACTTGTGCCTCTCAGATACCGAAGCACCCATTTCACTGCTGACCAGTGTTCTTTTCCTGGATTTGCCATATACCTGCTGACAACCCCAACTGCATGTGAAATATCTGGTCGAGTACAAACCATCACATACATCAAACAACCTACTACATTTGCATATGGAATTCGAGACATATATTCTTTTTCTTCATTTGTATTAGGACATAAACTTGAAGAAAGCTTAAAATGGGAAGCTAAAGGGACTAAAACAGGCTTCACATTGTTCATACCAAACCTCGAGTATTTTCTCAATATACTTCTGTTGTGATAGCCACAGCTTACCATTGCTCCTGTCTCTAAAAATCTCCATGCCCAAAATCTGTCTTGCTGCTCCTAGATCTTTCATATCAAATGTCCTAGTCATCTGAGCCTTTAACCTGTTGATCTCTGTTATGCTTTTGCTTGCTAAAAGCATATCGTCAACATACAACACTAAGATAATGAACATGCCATTACTTAATTTCTTAAAGTAAACATAATGATCATATTCACTTCTTATATAGTTTTGACTCATCATGAAAGAATCAAATTTCTTGTACCACTGTCGAGGCGTCTGCTTCAGACCATAC
>APFE031499829.1:0-35873 GCA_000404065.3 Pinus taeda
ATTAAGAGAGTTGAGAGAATGCAATCTTTTCAATAAACACAACTTTCTCAAAAGACAATCAAAGAAACAAATTTCTTTCTCTTTCAAAACACACAAAACAAGACCACTCTCTACTTAACGAAAAAATTCTTTTCTTTTTCAAAGATATCAAATGCTACTCTAAAGCAAGTATCGCAAAGGAGATCGTTGATATTTTTCTATTTAACAAAAAGCATGTAAAGCTAATCTAACCAAAGCAATTGTAAGATCTAAGCAAATCTATGAAAAATCACTCAAAAGCGAAACAAAAAAAATGTATCTAACTTTTCAACTAGGATTTTAATCTAAGAAGCAAAAGCTTACTAAGATGATTCTTGGGATGTTTTACTTGGTAATGATCAATCCAAGGACTAGTTTATGCAGAATCACAAACTAATCAAAACAAAAACTCAATCTCTTTTGTTCTTTTTTAAAATGAAATTCACAACTTTAAATGAACAAGCTTATTGAAATTTTGCAAAGAGGCAACACAAAGGTAGGTCGCTCACAAGGGTAGATTTTGAGACTGGTCCGAATCCTAAGAAAACCGACAAAACCAAAGATATCTAAGGCTTTGCAACTTCTAAACCCAAAGTCACTACAGGACCAAGATAAAAACCAAACCCTAAGGCTAAAATCTCAAGGAATTCCACTAAAACATTCGACACTAATGGAAAAAGTATAGGTGAAGATTTTTGACAGTCAACCAGTGAATCTGGGCAGAAAAAACAAAGAAAAACAAAATCAAAAAGGAAAAACTGATAAAAAAGGGAATTTTCTAAATTTTAACAGGGTAGGCAACCTATGTAACCAGGTGCGTGCCCGCTCTGTGTACACAGATACAGTGCGCACAAGTACGCACTGTGTCTAACCCAGAGGGTGCGTACTACTGTAAAACAAAGAAAAACTAAGTTCTAAACTGACCCTAAGCTAAGCCACCCAAAAACACAGTCAAGCAACAAAAAAGCAAAAGAAACAAGACTCTTTTCAGATCAAAGTAATGCTCAAAGGAAAAATCAATCACATCAATGGATTCCTCAGCGGAGTCGCCAATTTGTCATGCGGAAAGAGTTATTTTTGCGGACAAACCTAACCTCCCTAGGAGTCTAAGACTCTCTAGTGACAAACAAAACAAGTAAGAGCAATCCTTCTCTAAATATACATTATCCTATGAGAAACCAAGTGTTTTTCGATCTTACCTTAGGTCCAACGCTTGTTGTAGCATCCTAGCTTCGTTGATCCAGATGAGCTCCTCCTTCACTTTGAAACCTTCATACACTAACAATCAAATGATTACATAACACCTGAATATTCATAAAACAAAGCATATTCATCACATAGACCAAGGAGTAATGAAATAATTCATTAACAACAAATCATTGAGAAGAATGGACTTATTTGTATTAAGGAAACAAAAAAGGAACCATTACAACCTGAGCCTTGGTGTTGTGCAAGCTCCTCCCAGGGTCCAACAAGAGATTTCCTCTACTTTGACAATCTCACCCACTCCCAATATGGCAACAAGGAAGGATAGTGATCTCTCCTCACAAGTCAACAATGGAAGTCCTAATTCCAGCAGCATTTACCCTTTAGAATGTTCAGCTTTTTTAACCTCCCCTCCTTTGGCCCAAGGCCTGTATTTATAGTATTCTAGAGGAAGTTATTTAGTTCCAACATCAATGGGATACTCCCTCTTTTGGATGGGGTAGCTCCTCTATTGATGGGATAAGTTCCTCTATCATAGGGGTGCATGAACCATTTGGAGGCGCTCAATACACGTCAAACACTCTTCTAGAAGGCTCTAGAAGTGACCACAAGTAACTTTTTAGAGATGACTCGCGCCTTTTGACCTTTACAGGGGTACGCACCCAACCTTTAGCATACAGAGCGTATAAGTACGCAGGTACAGTGTATTTGGGGTGCGTACACGCAGGCAAGGTAGAGAGAACTTGCGTACCTAGAGATAAACATGTTTTTAAGTGACTTTCTCTCTTTTGAAGTTTTGACATGAGGAGCAGAGGTATGGGGCTTGACAAAGAGGACAATATGGCTATTGATTGGGCCATATAACTGCAGATAGTCAAGGTGACAAAATTCAGTGTAACACTATGTCTAGTACCAGCATGATATTCTTGTCGGGTTTATACAATCATGGGCATAGTGCCCTGGCCTTCGGCAATTTTAAAAAATTAGTTGTCCGCGACCCCTTCCTAGTCCCATTCCGTCTAGACCCCAACCATGCCCCTGAAGCCTAGCGCATGCCATCCTTGCATTTGGGTTGCTGATCCATCATTAGTTCGTAGCTTTGGCAGGTGCATTCATCATGACCTACTCACTTGCAGAAATTACAAAAAAAATGTCAGGACATCTGCATTTACTTCTGCAACAAATAAAAATTGTCTGTAGTGTGTTTTCTTCTTATCCGGCAGATCGCGCACCATAGGGCAGACGCCGTGCTTGGCCTTGCCTGTGCCTCTGGTCTTAATGGCATCAACCCTCCTCCTGCCAAGTAGTTCATGAACACTAGACAATGGTCCTTGTTGTGCCCTTGGCCTCTGCATTTTATGCACCATACTTCCTCTTGCACCTCTGGCCGAGGTGTCCTGTTTTGTTTCAAACTTTTCATTTCTAGACACAGATTCTACAGTTGCACGTGGATTTTTAGGACTCCCAACCCAGGGTCTTGTATAGGGGTCTCATGTAATCTCATTTCCATTTCCAACGCTTCGGCCTGGGTGGAAAGATTTTGTTGTGACAACACCCCCCTTAAGTGTGGCGTAAGTGAGGCGACAAACCATGCGCGAAGCTGTGCATCTATTAACGTCATATTGGCTTCACAGATCGTACTCTTCAGCCTTTGGGCTAGATCCTAAGGGGTCTAGCCTGGGAGCATTGCGATCTCCTTAAACTCAATGATTGATTGTGTTTCTGATTTTGGCCTGCTAAATTCCTTGTTTAGCGCAGCCTGGATCTCTGCGATTCCTGCGTTCAGGTGGTCATTAGAATGCTTGATATACCACATTAATGTGAAATCCTACAACACACTTACCAATGTGACATTTTTAATATTATCATCCATGATGCCCTATGCTTCCCATATTGATCTTACCATGAACTAGAATTGGTCCGAATCTTCATTTCCCACTCCTCTGAATACCGGTAGTTTGATTGCACTTGCAATGTGGGTTGAAGTGGTAACTACCTTATCAGACTAACTGCATTTCTTAGAGAAACTTTCACGAGCTCTTCCTCGCTTTCCCACAAGGGTGAAATTAAGGAACTACTTTCCAACTCTTCACTACTTCTGTTTTGTAGATCTTCCCACTTTGCATAGTTCCAAAAATTAATTTATTCACATAGCTCACTTTTCACACAATAGCATCTTAATCCAAGTGTTCAAAGATTTAATATACTTACCTCGCTGTCCCTTGAGAAAATGTCGTTCTGCCTCACTGTAGCTGAGGTCATGTCAACTACTAACCCAGTGATAAACCCTCCTATTATTCGGTCGAGCCAATGGTCCATAGCTCGTGCTATCTTATTTCTTGATGCTTCTAGTCTATGCACTAATTCCGGAGTCCACACTATTGGTTTGTCGAGCCTACACCTTCCCTGGCTGTCTACTAACTTCGTGATCCACTCATATAGCTCAGGAGGAAAGGATGAAAAGAAAATTTTGTTGATTTCCATATACAAGTAGCGCTCCAACCACTGCTCCTTAGATACTCATGGATTTCTGTTTTCCTGCACCATGAACTTGTGAGTCTTCTTGTCCAACCTCTCTTCAATTTCTTTCTTTGTTGGATTCCAATGGCATGACATCAGACATCCTTTATGTAGATCCTAGCCCTGGCAACATAACTATTTGTTGGCTTGTATGGGCCTGACCCAGGTTTGAAAGTGATTTAGCCAAGAAAATCCTGGTACAACTGGCCCTTTCGACAATAGTTCACGGAGCGCGGACTGAGGTCTCACCCGAAGTAGTATGGGAGGGTGGTAGAACCAGGTTTTCACACCTTGGGGATGTTTGATGAGCTTCTGGAGGTACTCGGTTTGACCCGTCGCTACGCGCACTTGCTATTCCTTCGCAACCTGCAGTGCTACTTCTGTGCTGCCTGACTCAGAGTGCAACCCGTATAATACCCAAGTCCCTTGTTATTATCCTATTAATTAGCTTTTTGATGTAAGGCTAATGATTATTACAACATATTTAACAATCATACCAATGAACATGATAAATAAAACAATATAAATGTAAAGAAGACAATGCACAGTAGATACACAGAAATAGGAATCAACTTCTCTTTATTTATCTTCAATCCTGATTACAGACTCGACACCGCCCTGCGCACTCAGCTGCAGGGGTCTGCATACTCAGCTACGGACTCTACTAGGCCTTTGCACACTCAGCTGCAGAGCCTCTTCCTACTACTACAACCCAATACACTTAGAATCCTCCTCTAAGTTCGAACCATTTGTACTCTTTTTTCTCTTCTTCCTTCTCTCCCTTTACAACTTAAAGCCTCTCTATTTATACAATCCCATGGTCCATGGACCATGGGTGGCCTGACATGACTTTACATTACATTATATTACTTTAGGGCAAACAACCCTATGAATTAACCTATACTTCACGCTCCATGCCCGCAAATCGTGGAGTCTTACAAAACCTTTGACTAAAAATTGGGCTTTGAGCCTCAAAACATGCTGTGGGGGGATTCCATACCCAACAAAAAGCAACTATGGCTATAGAGGAAAAGAGGCAACAACGTGACAAGAAAATCACATCAAGGCAGAAGGACAAGAAGAGAATGGAAGAAGCAGAGAAGGAGTTGCATGAGCTGAGAGAGCAACTCCGAAAGGAACATGAGATATGCAAACAATTGAGGGAAGTGCAATAGCAGTAGATACAACAGGGCATGTAACATGTGCACATAGATGAAGAAAAGGCCATACAAGTAGTTGATTCATCTGAAGAGCTAGCATCAGGTGAACAGGTTGAACCATCATAGGGGCAAGACTTTTCTCATGAGATAGAACAACCACTTCAACAACTGGATGAAAACATGGAGCAACAGGAGTTGGAATAGGACACTGACCTCATGCCTCACCACAAAGAGGTCGACTCACCTACTTCAATGCATCCAGATGATGAGAAAGTCTCATATGACCAAGGAGGCACTGAGATCCTTGGTGATCAGTCGGAAAGAGAGATGCACAACATCTCGTTTGATGAATCCCAACATAGAGTTGTCCAATCTCACAGAGTGTCAACTCCGGAGGATCAAACATATACAATGCAAGTTGAAGAATGAGTGATCGTGAATGACATGCAAAAACATCCAACTACCTTGGCCAATGAAAACAGAGTGTATGCCAAAGCCACTAGCTCAAGTGTTTGCTTCTTAATAGCTTAGAATGACTGAATGACAAAGGAACTACAAACAACAAAGTAAGGAGGAGACTTGGTGACAACGTCTGCTCGAGCTGAACTGAAGAAGGAAGTACGAGATGATGTATTATCCCTTGAAACAATTATGTGAGCATTGTACTCCATTTTTGGTGCCGTGCACAAGGCAGTCATCCATCTCAATGGATGGCAACAATGATGTGCTAGAAGAGCACACATCTTGATGAACATGGATGCTGCTATTAATGACATGCAAGCATGGAAGATGAAGTACAAGGGAGCTTAACTTCACTTGCCTAAGATGATGAGGGTCAATGAGGTTAAGCTAAAGGCACGTATCCAAAGTCAGATCCAGAATTACAAAGAGCTCTCATAGTTCATCACTAGCATACAGGCCTCCCATGCACGAGTATTCATGAGTATGGATGTTGTGGTGTGCATGCATGCGATCCCATCAATCAGGACTATCACCCAAGTGAATACAAAGAAGTAGGCCTGACTAGAGCTTGACTCGTACTTCGATGAGTTGATGCGCATCGCTATCAACCCAGACTTGCCTATTAGTGCATACATCATGCACAAGTATGTTGTTAGTTCGGCCACATTGAAAACAATGATGTGCATGCTTTCGGACTAGTTAGATAGAGGAGCCCGAGTAGTGTACCCAGATGTTATGGAGGAAAAGGTCAGGTTTTAGATAGATGTCACTGTAGAACACATAGGCACTATTAGAGACTACAGATCTTGGCATCAATATGTTACTATTAATTAGCATGAAGATGTTGAGTAGTTGAACTTCTATAGTTGTCTAAGTCAGAGTGATGTCTAGTTTGGCTTGATCAAGCCATTGTGTTCACATGGGTACATGTGCATTGTAATATTGAGTCATGTCAAGTGTAAGTCAAGTGTCAATAGTGGATGTAATAGCCATAAAGTAGGTGAAGAGTCATGAGGGTAGTTGAGCGGTCACAAAGGGGAATGTCAAGGGCCACCCCACCCTTTGCTATAAATAGTCCCTCATAACTCATTTTACAAGCTTTTGGTCAGCCAAGCTTTTGATAAGACTATCTTGGAGATAGCTTGGATAATATTGTAACACGCCTTGGCTTCTCCACTGCACGAAGCTATTTTATCTCTTTGGAGCATGTAGATGCGGCTGTAACGTTCCACTATTGGGGCTAGTAGATTTACATGGGTGTATTGCATGTTTAGGACTTACACTTCTTTATATAATAAGAGCCAACACATTTTCATGCATATGTTGTTATTGTAGTTGGATTGTTTTGGTTTCTTAGAAATGTATGTTGTTTAAATTACGTAATTGTGTATGAACTGCTTTGTATGCAATTATATGAATCTTTTTGCAGATGTGATATTGGTTTAACCATCACTTTGGATTTCCGTCTTACCTGCTTTCCAACTTGTGATGCATCTTCACTTGCGTGTTCCCTTCCTAGTTGAGTATTGTTACAGGTTGTCAAGGGGCACACTCATATCAACCCCCCATGTGTTAGAACCTCCCATACACCTTCCTTGACTCACTGTAGGAATCAAATCCTTGCTACTAACAGAATTATCTTACTTACGTCTGTGCAACATCGTGGTCAAGGCATTGCTTTACAAACCACTACTGGGACTCCTACACTGAATGGTCTGAGGTCTAATTGGGAATTCTTATCGGGGAGATCCCCTTGATATGTTGGAAGGTCCAACACTGTCAACACCCTTGTGACTCTACCTTAAACAAGTAAATTAAAGAATCACTGAAGAACTGTGAGCATGGACCAGAAAGGAATGTCAACCAACTTAGTGCCAAAAAAATAAATTACCAGTCAAATTTGGACCATGGTAGACTATTTTCATTATGAGGGTTGGGATAAGGTTCTTTTCCCCAAATGATAACTCCTCAAGAGATGTCCATGGAGCAATCCAGGCAATAAAATAACTAATGGAATCTAACCTACAAAATGAACCATTATTATGTTGATATAATGGAAATGAGGTTACTCAATCAACTTGATACTAAAAAATGAGACTGTGAGAAAATATTTATGCGTTTAGAAATTTCTTGGCATTGAACAAACCATTGAGGACCAAGGTAATTTGGAGCGGTGATATTTCCCGTTGTAGAGTTCGCTCTCACGAGTGAAAGGGTCCAAATGAGACAGACTAACATTGTGGGAAGGGAGGTGGTTACTCCCTCATCCGCAATGCCTCATTTACACTGTAGATCAGAACTCTAGACACCATGATTATCAATCAGGGTTTGTATCATTTTTTTCCAATGTGGAATCAATCCCAATATTGGAGTTCTAAACAACTGGCAAGTCTAGAGTATTCAAAAGAGGTGTGTCAACATCATTGTGTTGATGTGATCAACGTATATGGAGTCCTTGGTTATTGGATCCAGTGGGTGATATGTGAGTTGGAAATATTAATATATAAAACCAAAAACATTAAACACCTTGGACATCGATGCTAGGCATTAATAAGATGAGAGGTTTATTTAAAACATCACCAAAGACAACCATAGGTTCGCATTGAGGGATGAACCCCACATGTATCTACAGGTAAGTAGGAGTATAATGAAAACAAGTTATGTAAAGGCATAAGGACCCCATCAATAATGAAACAAACAAGGGAGTTAATGAGAACTTATAATAAGAATTTTAAATAATAGTAATCCATATTTTTATATTTGCACTAAGTAAATAATGAGACAATGAGGACTGCATGTAACTTCGTAGTAATTATTAATTTACCTTTATAATTAAGAAATTGAAAGTTTACGAAGGTTTAATTTTTTTTTGGAGCGGTATGTTATAAGCGGTAAGAAAATAATTTTTTGATGTTATAGAGCCAATGCAAAGAGAAGTGAAAGAACCCTGGCATGAGTAAATTGAAACAAATTTTATTATGCAAGTTAAGTTATTAAAATACTAATTGAATTATTGTTGGGGTACCCTTACCTACGAGAACTAATATTTTTGGAGACTAGGAGAGAAAACAACTCTTTGGAAGACTTTTTATTAGCTTATGTTAATTTGTAAACCACATCTCACGACTATTAGATAGTAAGTAGAGAGAGAAGTTTATGATCTGTAACAATAAGGAAGTATGTGTGTAGACAAATACGGAGACATATACATGTGTAAATGAAGTAAAGTAACAATTCTTATATTTTTAAACAATTATAAAACATTAGATAGGTATGTTTAAGAGAGAAGGAAGAGTGTTGTATACGAAATCACCTTGAAAAATATAAGATTGTATACAAGATGATTTTCTGTTAATAGTTGCGAGACCCTTTTTTTAATTTACACAAAAAATTATTTCGATACATAATTTATAAGATTGATATTCATAAAGATGTATTATGTTAACCATCTATATATAGGTTGTTGAGGAAGGGGAGAGGTATCATAAAGGGGTAAAAGGTGTTAGGTAAAATTGACTTGGGGTTTGAGTCAAGGTTGTCCAGGTTAAATAGTAATGGTTTTGGGCACATGTTATAGTGTACCCATGGCATTATGGTCTGTGGTATTGCATGTAATGGAGCCTATAAAAGGCTAGGAATACTTCATCGTAATGTGGGCCTGGAGGAGAGCGGTGAAGGCTCACTTGGCCAGATTGGCCAGGGTTTTGGCTAATGCTAATGAAATCTCATTGGGTTGGTTTTTCCCCGGATTTGGGGTTTTCTTGGATAAATATTATGTGTATTGTTGCTGGTTATTTTATTATTTATCTCCGTAAATCTCGATAAAGCTCAGTAATAATTTATCTCTCTGCCATAAATTTCTTAACAAAAGGTAATATTGGTGCCAAAATAAGTAATATTTAATTTTTACACTAGATACATTGGAAAGTAATCACTTGATTGGTATAAACTACCTCCTTGCACATATATTAGATGTTGACCAAGAACCTTGCTAAGAGAGTGAATGAAGGAAATACTTGATGGTAAAAATAAACTTTCAAATCCTAACAAAAGAGTAATCTTACCAGTGTATGGGAAGGAAGCCGAAAAGCACTACTACATATAACAATGAATTGTGACGACATAGTCTGACATTATGGCCCATATTGTCGCAAAGGTCAAGAAAATTGTCATTTTGTTTAGTTTTGATGCCCATGTTCGTCGTAATTACGATGAAATATTTTTCATGTGTCCTAATTGTGACGTATGATTTCTAAGGCATCATAATTGCACTGACAACTATTATTCATTGCAAGGGAGAGTGAATGAAGGAAATACTTGATGGTGAAAATAAATTTTCAAATCTTAACAAAAGAGTAATCTTACCAGTGTATGGGAAGGAAGCCGAAAAACACTACTACATATAACAATAAATTGTGACGACATAGTCCAACATTATGGCCCATATTGTCACAAAGGTCAAGAAAATTGCCATTTTGTTTATTTTTTGGTGCCCATGTTCGTCGCAATTATGATGAAATATTTTTTATGTGTCCTAATTGTGACGTATGATTTCTTAGGCATCATAATTGCACCGACAACTGTTATTCGTCGCAAGGGAGAGTGAATGAAGGACATACTTGATGATAAAAATAAAATTTCAAATCATAACAAAAGAGTAATCTTACCAGTGTATGGGAAGGAAGCCGAAAAACACTACTACATATAACAATAAATTGTGACGACATAGTCCGACATTATGGCCCATATTGTCGCAAAGGTCAAGATAATTGTCATTTTGTTTAGTTTTGGTGCCCATGTTCATCACAATTACAATGAAATATTTTTCATGTGTCCTAGTTGTGATGTATGATTTCTAAGGCATCATAATTGCACCGACAACTGTTATTCGTTGCAAGGGAGATGAACTATGTCCATTAAAAAAACCCCATTGATATTCATGGTCCCACTTCAATATTAAAAAACATCAACTCAAATGATATTATTATAAAGGTGAAGAGGCTAAATAGTTTAATAGTGATTTATTTGCATCATAATACTCCATTTCATCCCACCCCAACACTATAAAAATGGAAATAGACCATAAACAACTATCATCTCTTCACAAGAATCCATTGATGACCATAAATGACTAAGATATGGGGAACCCATTTCCAAGAAACACAAACTGTATAGGGGTTGAATATATATGTCTCTTGATCAAATGCTTTAATACTTGGATTATGGAAACACTCTAGATTTTTGGTTCTTGGATTCAAAGAATAAGTTGAGAGGGTCTTGAAATGTTAGGTAACTACAACAAATCCAAATAGGGAAGAGGATATTTTGTCATTCTCAATGGATTTGAAGGGAATATTTATAAACGGGATTGGATGTTTGATACCATCAAGGATTATGTGGGGGGTGATAAGAAGTCAAATGGGCACCAATCACAAACTCCACGGAGATTTTGATAGGTTTTTGAAAAAGGTTTAGGAGGGCATTGATGTCTTTGACAGTATTTGGAATAAGGTACCTTCATGGCTTGGTCGCCTTACTTTTTCTTCTCATAAAATGTAGAGTAAATATGATTTTATTTGAACCATTATGCTATAGCTTATACAATTTGAACTCAAACTATGGCCTATGCAATTGATGGTGGTTGTATGATACTGATAATGCTAATCAAAAGAAGAAATTTGAAGAACATCTGAAGAAGGAGATCAAGAAGTTGCATAGATATAGAGATCAAATAAAAACATGGATTTATTCAAGTGAATTAAGGATATAAAGGTATGATAATGTTGTTTCGTTTCTCCACTTAAACTTTGTTTGATAACACATCTTATTTTCTACATATTATTATTCTGATTTTTGGTTACCCTAGGCCACAATTGTAGATTAGTATCATTGAATTTACTTTCTAGTTCTATTGGCCTATATTTTTGGTCATTTATTTCCCATTGATAAAATTCTATTATTTTATTGAAAATTATAAAGTTAATTGATGCTCATCCAATCTTATGTTGTTCTATAGAAGCCTCCTTCAAGCTGTAAAATGATTTTATCAACTCCACAAAACATCTGTTATTCTCTCTTTCTTGAAAAATTAGTTTCCTCTTTGGCTATAATTGAATTGAGAGATGCAATTTTGATCAATTTCGAAAAAATATCTTTTTTCGCCTTTTTTGGATTTTTTTTTGGGTTAGCAGAGGTTTCCAGTTTGCCAAGTTTTTCACGTTTGAATTTATGATTTTCTAGTTGTGCCAATTCTTTTTTTTTTTCCCAATTTCGCTAATTTCTCAAGTTGATGTATTTCCCAATTTTTTTTGTTGATGTCAAGTTTTTCAGCATTGATTTTAACATTTGAATGATAAACCTTCCAATCAAACTGAGCAACAATAGATAATACTAGACCATTCTGACAGTAATTTTCTTTGCTATAATGGTCAAAATGTTCCAATTCTTGAAGCTTCTAGTTATTATTTTTCATTGATGCATCATTCTACTTGCATTTTATGATCAATTCTTTCTTTTTACCACCTATTTCAAATGAAATGGGTCTATGAGAACATACCACTTTACTCATCAATATGATAGTTACTTGATTTATCCCATTCTACTCATCAAAATGAAATTTACTTGATTTATATTTCTCTACTTATCAACGTGGCATTTACTTGATTTGTCCTACTCTATCGATCAACATGGAATTTATTTATCTTCTATTATTTTGTAGAAAACAGGGATATGATGGAAATTCATATGTGTTTTTGGTAGTTTCACCTTATTTAAAATAGGCTAACGCATGTTTACAGATATGTGTGTATGTGTTAAAACCCAAAAATAATAGGAAAATCTACAGAGAAATAGAAACGTGAAAAAAAATATAGTTATCAATATGTCATTGTATAAATACTAGTGTAAGACCCCTAGTACTCAGATAAATATTTAGGTAAATACACTCAATAATTTAGTGACCATAAATCCTCTTAATATTTTTATCTAGGAAGACCAACTTCTCACGAATGGCCCTCTGGTCGGTGCCCTATTCGTCAATGATCTGAGCCACAATGAATTTGGTTTGTAAACACCCATCTATTTGTTGTAAACGTTGTGTCATGACTTCTATAAAGTCCAATATCAGGTATGCAATTGATAGTTTCTATGTTTGTATCCTTAGAAGAGGTGCTTCCCCTTTTCTCCAAAACTTTATGCTCCAATGTTTTAACCTCAACCCCTATTCAAGTTGGTTTGGTTTCCTTACCCTTTGTCCTAACTCTATTATGTTCCCCATGCCTGGAAACTGATCTAGAGAATGATCGATTTCCTTTGCATCCAAGAACCTTGCTTCCTTCTGCTTACTGTACCACCTATGGAATATAATAAATTTTCTTCCTAGATAGTAAATTATTAGGAAACAATGCATAGCTTGAACCTCGTCACCCTTAGAGACACTATGCAACCATAAATGGGTGAGGTAACGGGAGGAATTGTCACAAAATTCAGACCAACAATTAACCTCATTCACAATATTGACTGAACTAAGTAGGAGCACAAGAATAAAAACTAGGGCATGCAAATGAAAACCCAACTTTTATTACCACTCCATTTCATGGGTTCCCTCTAACGTCATGGTGAAATCAGATTTATAAATTTGATTGAATAGAGCTATCATTTATTTAGGATACAGATTTAATGAAAGGATACTCAAAGGATTGAAGGGGAAACTCATCCCTCCCATGCTCCAACATCAAAGTCTGAGAGCTCTAGTTATCTACTGAGAGGAAAAGCGTTAGTCCTTTCCTAACCTTTCCTCCCCTACACATGATGCAGGGTATTTCCATCCAAAGTGTTCATGGTGCAATAGTCCTTCTTAAGGGAGTCTTCCTCCATGCCATATTTGTTGATAATAGATATCAAGAACTTGATTTCTCATTATAACCTCCTGATAGGCCATCTTATCTGACGAGTTATTTTCTTTATGTTTAACATGCAATGGGATGATCCTCGGTACGAGAGCCATCCACTTGTGTATTTCTTCCAGACTTTAGGAAAGTCTCCAGTGATGGGTCAACCTGTGCACTCGTGTTTTATCTAGTAATCATTTAAGGGAATTTATTATAACTAGGGAGTTATAAGTTTTTCATATACATGGGTGATTTTTACAATATGGAAAACAAGGAATTTTCAAGAGTTTCCATTTCTAATGAATTATTGGCATTTGTTCTCAAGGTTCTGGTAAACACTTGAGGATATTCTCTAAAAACACCTTGTGTTCTTGAGTGTCCAATATTTCCATTGGAAACCTCATAAAAGTTGAGTTTTATACATCTCAATGGTGGAGGAGATCATGCTTTTAGAGGTTTACAAAAAACACATGTAGAGTTCGATAATTTTTTTTACCAAGAGTCATATCTATTCTAAACAACGTTTTGACAAGTAATACATTTGTTGTAAATACAATGTAGCCAGATATCCAAAGTTAAATATAATTGGGGAAAACAAAATATTCCCTTATATGGATATATTCCTCTTAAAATCTACATCAGATAGTTGCATAAATGGCTAATGGTTGTAAATAAAACTAACCAACTCCTTTTAGACAATAAAACAAAAGAAACCCAATTTACAATAAGAGCATATCCAACACATGCCTTTGTCAACATTTAGCAGTTAGTTCAAAATACATTTGACAATCAAGATTAGACTTAGTACAAAAACATAACCCTTACGAGTGAGTCAAGGCCGAGTGGCCATAAACCAAATTTGTTAACATAACTCCTACAATGAATCTAAACCAGAGAAACACCATGACATTAAATCTTAAAGACCTATTCAATATTTTAGTTTTGGCTCCTTAAGTACCTAGGGAGACATATAAAATATACAGGGTTTTTATTAAATATTGGAAGAACCGTAGGGAAGAAAATGAAAATCTGTCATTCGAAGCCTAACCCTCACTCACAAGATTTGTAAAACTTGCATTTTTTCAAAACAAGAATCCTATTAGAAGAGCTCATGCCAAAAAAAAATGACTCTAGCAGAGAAATGGTTTAAGGTTTATATTTTTTCACCTATAAGTACTATCCGGGAAGGCGGGTGTAACCCTTATGACCCTGCATTAAACAAGTAAATTAAAGAATTACTGAAGAATTGTGAACATGGAACCAAAGAGGAATGTCAACCAACTTAGTGCCCAAAAAAACAAATTACTAGTCAAATTTGGACCATGGTAGACTATTTTCATTATGGGGGTTGGGGTAAGGTTCTTTTCCCCAAATGATTACTCCTCAAGAGATATTCATGGAACAATCCATGAAATAAAATAACTAATGAAATTGGACCCGCAAAACGAACCGTTATTGTGCTCAAATAATGGAAAAGAGGTTACTCAATCAACTTTATACTAAAAAACGAGATTGTTATAAAATATTTATGGGTTCTTAAATTACCTGGAATTGACCAAACCATTGTGGACCAAGGTAATTTGGAGCATGATATTTCAAGAATATTTCAACTTGAGTAATCTAGCTGTTGAAGTTGAAAAATACCGTCACATTAGTGACAAAGATGGTTTCCATCAAGTGAGAAGTGGTCTTAGTGAAATCATTGGTAGCAGTTATCCTCACACCATGCATAATCTGGTTCAATCTTCAATATTCAAAAGTTCTTAGATTTGTCAGCGAGTCGAGGCATGTCAACTTCCGTTGATGGTCATGCCAGGATTTCATGACTTTGGTAAGCCCCTCGAAGTAGGTCACATCTAGTTTCTCTCACACAATCCTTCTCTTTGCATGGTTTCACCCGATGCAAATTTCCTTCTGAAAGATGTTTTTTATTTCACGTAAAGCTTTTCAAAATTTCAAAATTTTACTTTTGATTTGGTTCAGGAATCTTCTTTAGTTGATTCATTTTCATGAAAGTATCTTGCATCAAACTCAGGTTTGCAATGTATACCTCTCATAAAGTCATGGAACTGTGAAGTTGATCACCTCAAAGATCATCTTTGTTTGAAAGAATCATATCTATCAGATTTATTTCATGATAAGATGCATCTAGTTTTTCTTGTGAATATCATATCATGAATCTTGTTCTTCATTGCACCTAAAATCATTTTGAGTGTGTACGAATGAATGAGCCATTGTTTGAATCAACTTCTTTTTCATTCACCGTATTTTGACTGGTCTCATGTGTTTGATATACTAGTATTCCTTTTCACTTATTCCCCCCATTACTCATGGAAAAGGGGTTATCCATATGACAATTATGAATAAGACTCTATAAAATTCAATATTGTAACCCTAGTTAAGAGTTGAAGGGGTCAAACCTAACCACTAGTAGTCTATCGGGTTGTGTTATAACCAGATCACTAAGAAGAAAACATGTTCCATTATATTCGAGCGATTTTTGTTTTATCATAGATAAGAAAGTAACTGAGAGTGGATAGGGAGAGATAAAATAGAGAGGATTTCTAAACTATGGAATCTCACGGGCCACAGGTCGAGTGGCCATAAACCAAATCTATTAACATAATTCCTACAATGAATCTAAACCAGAGAAACAACATGGTATTCAATCTTAAAGACCTATTCTATATTTCGGTTTTGGCTCCTTAAGTGGCCGGGGAGACATATAAAATATATAGGGTTTTTATTAAATATTAGAAGAATCATTGGGAAGAAAATGAAAAACAGTCTTTCGAAGCCTAACCCTCACTCACAGGATTTGAAAAACTTAACATGCATTTTTCCAAAACAAGAATCATATTAGAAGAGCTCATGCAAAAAAAGAAGTCTAGCAGAGAAATGGTTTAAGGTTTATATGTTTTCATTTGTAAGTACTATCTCGGAAGTTTAAATAATAAATAATAAACAATAAATAAAACAATAAATAAATAAATAAATAACAATAAATTAATATTAAATTAATAAATTAATTACATGCCCTAAATAAATATAAATAAAAGAAGTAAAACAAGAAAAATAGTAAAAAACAGTAAAACTGTCAAAAAGTAAAAACAAAAGAAACAAAACAAGAAAAATAGTAAAAATTAGTAAAACTATCAACAATTAAAAAACAAAAGAATAAAACAAGAAAGCAGTAAGTTGATGTGGACACATGGACTGTGTGCATGTGGTTCCCCTTCTAATGATTACTCTATTTAATAGATAGTGAGGATGATGAGAGGTATTTCATCATTCCAAGATTCTATCTTTCATTCTCTTAGGAGAATAGTGTTCTAAGACAAAGGATTCACTAGTAGTAGTACGTTGATTGAGGGCTCGGGGGTGGCCAGTTGTAGCAAGACCTTACACAATTGAGCCTACGGTTGGGTGGAGAGTCATCCTTAAAACCTTGTTGCAGTTAGCAGACTTCAATCGAAATCACAAGTAAGGGTGCTACCCATAGTTTTCAACTTGAATTTAATTATTGATAATTGCATGTTTAATATAATTTTCTTGGTTAATTACATGTTTGTTTTGGGCTGTTACATAGTGTTGTAAGACAGGGGATTCACTAGCAGTAGTACGTTGATTGAGGGCTCGGGGGTGGCCAGTTGTAGCAAGACCTTGCACAATTGAGCCTATGGTTGGGTGGAGAGTCATCCCCAAAACCTTGTTGTAGTTAGCAGACTTCAATCGAAATCACAGGTAAGGGTGCTACCCATAGTTTTCAACTTGAAGTTAATTAGTGATAATTGCATGTTTAATATACATTTCTTAGTTAATTACATGTTTATTTTGGGTCGTTACATATGGTATCAAAGCAAGGTTGAAACTCTAGGTACCTTTGGGAATTAACATTTAGATGTGTATTATTACTACAAGGTTTAGTGGTTAACTTGAAGGATTTGTTATTATTGTTTTAGACTGCCTTGAAAACATTTTTTTTAAATATTGTATTTAATGTTATCATTCTATTCTATATCTACTCTGAATTCCTATTCTTTAATCTTTAAAAAAAAATTGTGCTTACTCTCTAAGATATAACGTACCTTTGGATAATTGACAGTTGGTTGCGGATTCTAATTTCATGTTTTCACTGATGTTTTGATGTAAAACTCACTAGTAGAAATACCTGGCTCAGAATTAGTATGCTACTGTGAATGTTGATTTTACTGTAGAGGGTGTCCGTCTCCAAGCCTTATGGTTTTCCTAGCTTTTGGACCTGATATTTCGTACAGGTTCCATAAGATTTGCTTGTGCCCTAAGTTTTGTTTTTTTTTTTAAGGCATACAATTTCTAACTGAACGCTTGACAAGGATGTTGTGGAGTGTTTATACACGTGATTTTTGGTATACTTGCATGCAAGAGCTAATGGTTCTTTATTTAAAAAAAATAATTGGGTCTTTAGTTACTATAAATTTAATAACTGACTTTAAATTCAGATTCCTGGAGCTGGATATGCCTCTTTCTCTAGAACAAGAGTCTCAGATTCTAAGCAGCTACATGCAGCTTCAAGAACTTGATAAAGTAGGCATCATGCCAGATGGAGTTGTTTTTACAATATCCTTATTTCCAACATCTGGATCAGCATCACTATTTTTTTGGATGGGCACATGAATTCTATGCTGGAGGTCGTCAATGAAGGGAACCACAATAGGATCTCTTGAATTGAGAAAAAGGACCTCCTGGGCAGTGATGATTTCCTTGATTTTCTCCAAATTGTTCACAATGGCTCATGCTTGGCCAAGTATGGTGAAAGGATAAGACAAGTGAGGGTCCAGAATGCAAAGGTCACGGGCCGGGAGGCTTGTGCACTGCATAATCGCATGTTTCCTAGCCTCCACGACCTCTGCCTGCCTAGAGGCGTCGAACAACAACCACGCCCTGACACCCATCCCTTCCTTTCTTAGCCCAGTGCCAAACCAAACTTCCATAATGCTTGAATTGCGGTAATGTATTAACTGATACTAATGGATTTGCTGATATCATCTGGACAATGGAAATAGTTCAGACACCACCATTACCACCACCTTCACTCATTCCTACTTGCTTCATTCATTCTTCCTTCACGTTGTTTCTGGATTGGATTGTTCCACCAACAATTATATTTGAATGGAATAAAATTTTGAGATTAGAAATTTCTAGATCGTCGAACTCCATGGAAGTCACAACCTTAACTGTATTTCCATGCAATGATAGTATATGAAGGGATAATCTAGAAATAAAAGACATGTGAAAGTCTACTGTTGTATTCAGACGTAGTTTATTTAATGTAGGTTTTGGATTTGATCTTCAAGAGGATTAGAGAGCATTGTCATGGTATAATCTTGGACATTTATTTTTCGAGATCTCGAAATCCATAGTGGTAAATTGATGGAAAATTGTGTATAGTAGGTCTCAAAGGACAAGGATCCAATTTGATTTTGAATCCTCACTCTTAAAGAAGTTTTTGTTAGAAGTGAAAAGGTAATTGATGAATGTAAAACCTGATAGTCATTAAAGCTTTGGTGTTGCCTTCACTGGTGCGCTTGTAGGCACCCATATAATTAACAAAATGATTTTATTTTGTGTTTTGGGGAGGGATAACCTTCCTATTCATCCAATCTAGTTATCGGTTGGGTGGCGGTGTCTCTTCTTGTTATGGTGTCTTTCTGTTGGAATATTTCTTTGGTTGTTTGATTTCTTAAAGCCCTTGGAGTAATCATTTAATGGCCATAAGAATCTCAAGATACATAAATTTGTTAACAATTTATTTTGTTAAAGGTAGTCCATTTAATTTTTATAACATATTTCTTCTAACGTAAGTTATGATTCCTTAAATAGATACTCAAAATATTTCACTCTACAACACATAATTTCAATTTATCCTAGCATATAAGGTCATGAATCTGTAGCCTTAATATTAGTGTGACATAGAATTTCAAAAGTCACGGTGAATAAATTTTCTTTCAGAATTCAAGTACCTTCTTAAAACAATAACACCACCAATATTCTTAAGCTTTACTCATTTGAATTTTGATTTTTTGTTGAGACAATTCTCTAAGTTTTATTTAGACATCATTATTACCTTCCAACTCATGTTTTCCATGATTTAATACTACAAAATTAGTGATTATTAATAATTTGCATGATCAATCAAACAATTTCAAATTTGGCAATGGTCTGATTACATGCCATGCAGTAGGGAAAAATATACAAAACAGTAGATTGAAATGAATTAAGAATCTTCAAAACTTTGTTGAAAAATTTGGCAGGGTTAATACATATCTGGTTAAAAATTCACTGCATAATTATCGCAACAATAATCTAAGTATCTTGGCTCTTATTTTATGCTTCTTTAGTGACGAATCTTGATATTGAGTGACTGATAATATTATTACAGTGTTTGTTTGCATTATTCCAATGGTGTTTTTATTTCTCGTACAAGGTCTCTATATCAACCTTCTTTTCTTTTTTTATTATAGTTCATCAACTTTCTTTTTCATCACATTTTGATAACTGATCTAGCTTTGGTAGATTGATATACTTGTTAAACTAGCTACAACCAACTTATTTCTTTGGAATCATTACAAAAGTCTGATATCAAATTATGGAAGTAAGACTTGAAATTCCAGGGGTATCAACATTTGTTTTGGAGGATCAACTATAAGTGTTTGGCTGGTATAAGTTAAAGTTTGGTGCAATCAGTTCCTTCTGATGGAAAAAAATTGCTCTTAAAAAAAACTTCTGCTGCTTTAAAAAATGATTTTGATATGGAGAAAAATCATTTAAAATTCTGCTACATATATCACTATATATCTATATATCTCTGCAAAAAAAAAATTTGAGCGCTTGCTGCTTCAAACACTGGCTTCAAACTCTGGCTTTAAAACACTGGCTTCAAACCCAGTATTCAATGCTACAATAATAAATTTTACAGAGGAGAACAAAAGTAATATATGAATTTATCGATTTATCGATTGAATACTCTCTTAAGTAGTACTACGCTCAGATTTCTACAGCAAAAATAAACTTCATGATATTCTACTGCTCCAAATATTGCAGTCTTTCACAACTTTTCAAGGTAATCTTTATGCAGGTCCATCCTGGTGCACGCTACATTGTCCAAAGGCAGTAGTTCAAATCACGAGTTTTGTCCACAGGCAGCAGTTAAAATCACGAGTTTTGTCCATAGGCAGCAGTTCAAATCACGTTCAAATAATTAAAACAGACGAGCAGCAGTTCAAATCACGAGTTTTGTCCACAGGCAACAGTTCAAATCACGAGTTTTGGCACCTCATGATCTCTAAGCTGGGGCGCTACTTCTGGCGACGAATCGAGCCTCTCACACAGTCCATTTGGGCTTCGGTTAAAATTCCGGAGCATATCCCATAATATGGCATGGGTTCAAACTCTCGAGCCTGAGCAAAAGGAACGGGCAGACTTTCAACGACGTGAACTGCAAGGCGAGGCTTCTCAACAGGCCGACGTGGGTGAACTGCAAGGCGAGGCTTCTCAACAGGCCGACGAAAGGTGCTATTAGGTTTGCAGAAGGCGTCTGGCGGGGATCAAGGATTTCTCCTCCACCTCATACTGAGCGGATAGCAGAGACATCATGGTGCGTGAATTGAAGAAACATTTAAAGAGGCTCAATGTTCCCAGGCATTGGATGCTTGACAAACTCAACAGGCAGCGGACCAAATGTTTCAACAGGCAGCGGACCAAATGTTTAATACAGGCAGCGGAAAAAAAATCCTTTATAACATTAACCATATGTTACCAATTCAATGCAGATACCAGGCGGACAGCGTTTAAAAAATTCCAGGCGTTTCAATGCAGGCAGCGGCAGTCTTCAGCTATTTCAATGTCAGAGATGTCAGAGTAGTGCTCAGGACAGCAGGAGTTACAGCTATTTCTGGGACCTGTGCTTTGATACCATGTCAGGCCAGGGTAACTCCAGAATGAGCGAGAGAAACTGATGTATTATTCATTTAGCTAATACATATTTATATATACAAACATGACGGATTGGTTCATCTTCTTGATGACTGTCCAGTTCACCCATCCGTTTCGGATTAGGTGTCAACAGAATATGCATGATTATCATGGTGAATATTTGGGAGTTGCCCAACATCAAACTTTGTGGATGCCACTATAACACCAAGAGTATATCCATTGATATAACCAGAATTTATGACTTAGCAAGAATTGAATCTCCACAAAAGCCTTATAAGGGTGGAGGGGATAACATCCCATTGTGCCAACCACTGAGTCCTCCCATGAGGAAATTGTATTTAAAAATATGTTAATAACAAAAAAACACATTTTAATGTGGACAATATAGTCATAAATAAAATATTTATAGAGTACATAAAACATTTGAAAAAAACATTATGGTTAAAACATTTCAAGTAGTCATTCATATATATAGGAGGTTAAAAACAACATTATATATAGATTTATATAAAGCAATTGAAAAAAATAAATTCTTATGGTTAAAACATTTCAAATAGTTTTACTATTTTTTTTTCTTTTCCCAGTGAATTTTATCTGAAATTTAGTAAATATGACTTAAAATTACAAGTTTAAAATCTATATTGTACACAACAAAAAAAGGCATTGAATCCCTTTATCCATTCAAAAATGCAATTTAAACAATGCAAAATTACATAGTATATATATCCATCTTAATCAAAGATCTATCAATCACTTAAAAAATCAAATCTAGATACTTCTTAGATTTCTAATTAAAATATACCTATACTAATATTATTTTTCAATTGGTATATTAATTAATAATTTCAAATCTTTAGTACATTACTAAATAATAAGAATAATTTTAAAAATATTTTATATAAAAATAAATAAAACAACCTAAACGTAAACATTCTCCATGCATTAATTTATTAAAAATCAAACATTTGTTTTTATTAAAAAAAAAAAAAAAAAAAACAACATTAAACAACAACATTTTTGTTAGTATAATTTTCAACTCTATGTCGACAAATAAATTTCAATGTTTCATTTATTATTAGGAGATTAAAAAAAATCCAATAATATTTTTATTAAATCAAAATAATAACATTAAAAAGTAATAATTATATAAGTTGACACTTTATTTTAAAAATGTAAACAACCTAACTTCTCTTAGACAACATGGTGGTAATGATGAGTTAAAAACAAACCAAACAACAACATTTTTGTTAGTTTAATTTTCAACTGTATGTCGACAAATAGATTTCAATGTTTCATTTATTATTAGGAGATTAAAAAAATCCAGAAAATCCAATAATATTTTTATTAAATCAAACTAATAACATAAACACTCTTGATTAATAAAACATTAAAAAATAATAATTATATAAGTTTGACACTTCATTTTAAAAATGTAAACAACCTAACTCTCTCTTAGACAACACGGTGGTAATGATGAGTTAACTCCGCCCAATTTTCACATGGGCCACAAGTGTGTGGAAGCTAGATCAAAGTAATTGCTAGACATGGGGTTTAAGATTTATAAAAAATCAAATAAAATTATTTGTAATTTGTTAAGGCTTTCATAAAATTTAAATATCAAATTAAAATCTTTAATCAAGCGTTTAGTTATCTCTTTTCAAAATCGAGAGAAACAAATTTAGATCAAAAGTTTGTTAGAGTATTTGATTGAGGTTTTTAAATGAAGAAGAACAATGTCAATATTTCTGGCGCTAGAAGGAGGGCCAGATGACAAGCTGTGTCCTCTTATTTGGTTTTGAACTTTTGCATACATTTTATGGATTCTTGCACCCCTCTCCCTTTGTGATGTTTTTCGAATTGTGAAGATGTCTCCCTCACAGGGGAGTTTTTCGATCTCTTGTTCACTTTCACGTATGATAGTGAAGGCGAAGTGGTCTGGCCTGAGTACTTACATGCATTTCTTTCTATGCTTCATGAACAAGATGGGTGTTCTGACGAACATGCCAGCTTGTTGCTTGCACACACACTTCACAAATCTCCATGTAGATGGTTGCTTAGCCTACCGCCTAACAGCATGCACTCACTTGAGCACTTCTGTGATCTTATTGAAGACACTTTCTATCATTTTGATCCAGACCATCTTGACCAAAAAATGTTACATCAACTGAAGGCTCTGCGTGAATTAGTTATTGATTTTTGGCATCGCTTCCGTGACTTGTAGTTTCAAGCTTCAAGGAGCCAGATGAAATTTCCCTATCTTTGGGAATGGTTCGATTATTGCCTTAAGAAATCTTCCCATCCCAAGAAGAAGCTTGAGACCAAGCCTCGATCAACATTCTTCATTAATGGAGCTGCACAATCTCATGTGGATGCGGCCACTGTCTTGACTGACTATCCATCTTCCTCTCATTCAACAGCTCCACCACTGCCTAGTGAGGTTGAAGATTATGCTCACATAATTTTTCATATTTCATATTCTCCCAACATCACTTCACTTAATTTTTGTGCAAATTTGTTTGTGAGCCCTTCGAGTTCTCATATGCATTCTATTCTATAACCTTCATCTTCGCACTTGGGTGTTCCTCTGGATGATGTTGTCTTGTGTTCGTCCATTCGGGACTCTTCACTTGTTGTGAACAAGGAACAACCCATTGACAGAGTTGGTGTTGCACAACCAACATGAGCTGTCTTTCATGAAGAGTATGAGTGGGAGCTTGAGCATCAACACTCGATGAAGGAGGACTCCCTTCCGTCTGAGCCTCCTATGTTCTTTCTTATCATCTTTGGTGAACCTGCAATCCATGATTTTGCATGTGTGTGTTCATCCACGGATGCACCCATTGTTGATCACTCGCAGGACTCACCGGATGTTGGTCCATCACTCGACAATGGAGATGATAATCTATTCATTGAAAATCCACTTGATCTTTCATCTATCTTTTTTGGAAACACATAGGATGAGTTTGTTCACTTTTCATCTACCCCTCTATTTGATTCATCTGATCATGAGGATGCCAATGAAATCATCGATTTTTCTCATTGTTGTAGTGGTGATCCATTTTTTTTTCTGTATTTTATAACGATCATGATTCTATCACAGTTGTTCTTTCGAAGCAACTGGTTTATGATGATTTATCTGATGATGTAATTGAAACACCCAATACTGTCGAGGCACTTGAGCCTAAGTTGATGGTTATGTCAGGTCCTCTCTCTCTTGGGGTTAGTTTCACTTCCGATCAGGAAGATGTTCAATCACCCAAGGCTCCTCATCACTCATCTGTATGCATTGAAGATACATCTCACACACAGATCGTACTTCCTCCACTCGAACTGCACGATCCCATCGCTCATGCATTGGAGGAATCTTACATTGCAAGAACACGTGTACGACGCAAGTTATCTATGTTTCTTTCGTTTGCTTGCATGTCTCATTCAAGAGTATGCTTATGCTTCAAATTTGCACACAGTGTCGCACAACACCATGTTAAGTCCACAGACTGCTCGTCATGCACTTGCACTCACTTATGTCCCGTGGGCACTGTTAAACATGAAGTGTGGTTGTCGTCATTGTTATATCTTTCTTGCTTGCTGGTTCACACAACTGGGTTGCTCGCGAACCAAGCCTTCACCAACATGGGTCTACCAATGCATTGGTGGCTGCATTGGAAATATCACTTCACGTGATCAGGCCCATGCACCGTTAATGTAGATGTAGTAGTAGTGTTTGATTTCAATCAGTTTGCTTGCATGCTTGTTTGCTTACTCACTTTGTTTGTTTGTTTGTTTGCTTGTTTGTTTTCTTACTTGATTTTATTTCACTTTTTCTTCTGCTCTTGCTTTGCTTTGTTGTTGTTAGTTCGCTTGTTTCATATAGTTCGTTTGTTTCGTTCATAGGTTAGTTTTGCATGAAACCATGTATGACTATTGAAACGAGTTGGGTGAAGTACAAAAGGGCTTGTACAACTATCGCTACATGGTTATCTGTCATCTTAAATCTATATGAAGAACTTGTTACTTTCAGTCCATGATACATCGAAGGAAAATATGTACTATTCGAAGTGAACCTTGGTGAAAACACAACACTTGAGCACTAATTAGTCTCACCTTCTCTAGTCGGTTGTTTTTGGGTTAACCCTTGTCAGCTCAGTCAAGTAGAGAAAGGTGAGGGGGAAAACCTTAATAGGCACATCAGAGATACAATAAACTACTTCTCTACTAGAAAAACCTCTTCTTCTCTCAATAAGTTGGGATCCCTCTTCCGCCTCTGAAATGGATAAGTGCTATGCATAGTTGAAAAAATGAAAAATGAAAAATGAAAAATGAATAAGGTGAAATAAGAGAAAGGCTTCCTGCGAAGGGAGGTCATGCAATTAACTCCGCCGGGGTACTGACCAGGTTCGCTAGCAGCAAAGCCATGCTTGTGTTCCTATGTGACTCCATTGGGGTACTTTCTAGGCTTGCTCATAGTGGAGCAACACCAGAGATGAAACTAAGACTTTGACATCTATACTGCTTGTGCACCTATATACCCCTTAACCCCAATCGAAAGAACTGTGTTTCCTTGGCTTGGAATGTGTGTCAATCGACCAAGAGCTTGGAAAATGCTACATCTTACAATTAAGCTAGTGTGAAACCAAGATGAGTTGAGAACTGAACAATACTTCTGGAGGTGTTAGACTTGATTTTCACGAACAAGGTCCATTAAGCAAGCTGGAATTCTACGAGTGTGTCGCCAAGTTGTTGTAGTGGCTACAACCACCCTCCAAAATTTTTCCTTAGCCCATTTTGGAGCCTTCCTACCAACCTTTCACAACACCTTGTCTTGCTTCGTCAAGTACACAAGCTTCAGTGTTTTTCATGCATAGAGGCAGCTTGTCGAGCACAACTTGATGCATTCCCCTCACAAGTTGTTCACACAGACTTGGTCCAGCTGCAGGCTGAGCAGCTTCCCCAAGAAAATTATGCATTTCTGGAAGGAAACCAACTTTCCCTCCATAAATTGCACAATCCTGTCTGGCATCCTATTGGGCTCCAAAATTGCGCAATTCTGCCAACCAACACTCCTAGTAGAAATTGGGAAAATTTCCTCAGTAGGGCTCCTTAGCCTAGAATTTCCACAAATCTGCGCAGCAGTCAGCTGCTCTGCCTAGAAATTGTGCACACCACTTGGGTAGTCAGCCCAGCTCCCAGTCATAAATGCACATTTTTCTTAAGCAATTGAGCCGTTGCATGCTTGAGCAATTTGGTTGACCAGTTTCATATAGGACCAAGGAAACTTGACTTGTATGCATGCATAACTTGTTCTTCCCAGAATAGAAAAAAGAAACATGCAAAAGGAATCCCATGATTCAGGGACCTATTTTTAGCAGCCGGGGGTCACATGAAAGGTTGTTTCAGAAACTTCCCTCGAAGTGTCACCTTTTCCTAGATTTGTGGCATGTGTGTCATGAGCCCAAACCTATTTATTCAATGCATCATAGCTCATTATTCCACATCAATCTTGGAGCTCTCAAATCCCACAACACATCTAGGACTCTTCAACACATCCGGCTCATCTATTCACGGGTAAGTGGGCTCAACTTGTCTTTTTCAACATTTCTGTCGCTTTTTGTGTATTCGCTTGTGTGAGTGTTCTTTGCTTGATTTCTTTGAGATCTTGCTGTTGTTTACATGTATACTAGCTTGTCCTAGCTCTGTTTCAGTTTTTGTTGCTATTTCACTGCTATCACATGCATGAAACTGTTTTGCATGAACGTTCACTAAACCGATGAACCGCTTCATCCACATGCATGTCGATCTATTTGCTGAATATTTCATTCATGTTTTGCATGCACTATCAATCACTTCTACTTTCACTTAGTGTCGCCATGCATTCGCTGTCTTATTTTCTTTCAGTTGCCCATCGACAAGTTGGGCCAACCTTGGCCCGGACTTTGCTTTCACTGAGACTGCATTGCGCAATCTCGGGAAGGAAGGCTCTTCCTTTCTCTCCATAAATGCACATTTCTCCCTAGCACTGGCCTCCAAGACTATTTTGCACATTTTTGGAGGAAAATGATTGCTAGCCCAGGAAATTGCGCAATGCAATCCCTCTCGGTTGGAATTGCGCATTGCACAATCCCAACAGCTAGCATCCAATCTGGATTGTGAATTGCAAATCCAGTAGCCAACCCTGCCTGCTAGATATCCCATACTACCTTTTGTGCAATTCTAGAGGCCAGATACCCAGCCTCCCAAAAGAATTTGAGTAATATTTCCCATCAGTTTCCCAGGTATGTGCTGTGTCATTCCTCGAAGTTTCTTTTATTTCACTAACAAATTTCTTTCCATGCATGTTTCTTGTCTCTAGATCTTTCAAGTTTTCATATGTCTCAATGGCTTCCAAGAGAAAAGGATCTCAGGACACTTATGGAAATGCAGCTAGAGCAACAATTGAGCAAGTGTCCTCTAGTTTGCTGATCTATGAAGATCCAAAGTTGTATCTAGACAAGGACATCAAACTGAAGTGGCAAGAGGTGAATGAAACATTTGCAGGAAATTTTCGGGAACATCTTGAAGACCGTCAGGTGTACATGAAAATTCACAAGTCTGGCTTGTACCAAATTGCATGCAGATATCCCGTGTTCCCATGCACATACATGATACACTGGATCGTCTCTCACACTGATCCCAAGACGATGACCTTGAGAAGTGTTAGTGCGACAAAGCTTGCAACCCTCTGGGAACGAGATTATGATGAGATGTATGAGATGTTAAAGCCTGTGACTGTCATGGAGACTCCATTCAGCTTACCCAACAACAACACTAACTCCAGAGACATTATGAAGAATTGGGTAAAGGAATTGACTCGATTCTGGTTGACACCCAACTAGGTCTACAAGAAAAAGATACTGAGGAAGGCATACCAATACTTGATCATATTTTCTTATCGATTGTATGGCCAAGGAAGTATAGAAACCTTCCCACAGAGTTGGGTGGTTGCATTGGACCAATTGGCTAGAGAAGGAAAACCATGTAATTGGTCTAGCATACTGGTTCATTAGCTGAAGGAGGAAGTAACGAAGGCTCGACAGTGACCCGGAGGTATGCATGCAAATATTTACATGTATGCCTACATCTTAGATGCAGTCTGTGCCCGACAGGACTTCCTGGGATTGGAGTGGGCATGGTCATCGACAGAGACTACTGTAAACACATATTTCAAGTTGTTGTCTGAATGCAACTTTAAAGGAGTAATGACATAGTTGTCCGATCATTTTGTCACCTCTGTGTACAAGAAGATATTTGAATAGGATCCACCCTGCATGTCAAAGGAAGCAATGGAGGCATTGATAGGCATTGTAGATTGGTATGCCTCACCGTCCAACACTTTCATCCGAATGTTCAGTGTAGAGAAGCCTTCAATTGTTCTGGCAAAGTTTTCATTGGACATACTTGTCATGTAGGAAGTAGCATATCACATCTCAGTAGGATTGACAACTAGACTGCATCGGAAGAAGAAGGCACCTTGGCCTACTCTTCCGTTGCGGATTGGGTTATATGCAATTCAAAGTATCAAGCAAGCAGATGTTAAAGAAAAATTGATGAAGAAGTACCCATTCGACCTCTGAAACTAAAATCCATATGCCCCACATTGCATTGTGAAGGATCACTACACGAGAGTTCAATTCAACTAGATCTATGTGGAATTTCAGTGGGCCGAGGAGGATCCATGAATATATTTCTACAGTTTCTCCAAACCTAATGAACTAGTCGGATTCACTGAGGAGTGGTTAGCAAAGAAGCATGAAGTAAAATCATGGAGAGCACTAGTAGTAGCAGTAGTAGCAGCAGAGCCAAGCATACCAGTGCACGACAAAGGAAGAGGAATATTGGCGATCACATGGAGGAGGATCAAAGCTGCAAGTTTCGAGCAAATCCACTTGTAGAGAAAGTGTTGGCTTGTATGGGCCTGACCCAGGTTCAAAGGTGATTTAGCCAAGAAATTCCTGGTACTACTGGCCCTTTTGGCAATAGTTCGTGGAGCGTAGACTGAGGTCTCACCCAAAGTAGTATGGGAGGGTGCTAGAACCAGGTTTCCACACCCTGGGGATGTCTGATGAGCTTCTGGAGGTCTGTG
The DNA here is from genome assembly GCA_000404065.3 of Pinus taeda. Classification (NCBI taxonomy): domain Eukaryota; kingdom Viridiplantae; phylum Streptophyta; class Pinopsida; order Pinales; family Pinaceae; genus Pinus; species Pinus taeda. The sequence continues at coordinate 29,349 of APFE031499829.1, forward strand.
GTCTGACCCGTTGCTATGTGCACTTTCCATTCCTTCGCAACTTGCGGTGCTGATTCCGCGTGACCTTACTCAGAGTGCAACCTGTATAATACCCAAGTCCCTTGTTATTATCCAATTACTTAGATTTTTTATGTAAGACTAATAATTATTACATCATATTTAGCAATCACACCAGTGCACGTGATAAATAAAATAGTATAAATGTAAAGAAGACAATGCACAATATATACACAGAAATAGGAATCAACTTCTCTTTATTTATCTTCAATCCTGATTACAGACTCAACACCGGCCTACGGACTCAGCTGTAGGGGTTCGCGCACTCAGCTGCGGACTCTACTAGGCCTATGTGCACTCAACTGCAGAGCCTCTTCCTACTGCTATGACCCAATACACTTAGAATCCTACTCTAAGTTTGAACCATTCTTACTCTTTTTTCTCTTCTTCCTTATCTCCCTTTACATCTTAGAGCCTCCTCTATTTATACAATCCCATGGTCTGTGCCAACATGACTTTACATTACATTACATTACATTACTTTAGGGTGGACAACCCTATGACTCCACCTATACTTCACGCTCCGTGCCTGCAAATCGCGGAGTCTTCCAAAACCTTTAACTAAAACTTGGGCTTTGATCCCCAAAACATGTTGTGGGGGGATTCCATGCCCAACAAGCCTCCAACGCAATCATTGTGACTCATCTAGAGTCACTCTGCTGGTGCGGCAACCTTGGCATGGAGCCCCTCCAACAAGTCTTGTATTGCGCGGAGGTTCGTGACACACTGTTCTATGGTTTGCTGGACCTGCTGCGTGCACTCCTCCGATGCTTCTTTGTGAGGATCCGCTACCTGCCTTAGCACATATAATTCTTGCATCTATGCAAGCTTACCCTCAATGTTGGTCGTAATGGTGAAGACCTCATCAATCCAAGGCTGGATGCATGCCTTGAGAAGTATCTCTTTCTGTCTGGCGGCATCCACCTGCTCTTTTAGCACTCTTGCCTGCTACATCTTTGCTAGTAGTTGGGTGAGGACGACTGTCTGCGCAGTTCCCCTGACATTATCATACTATTCTTGTAGTTCGCACACCTCTGTTTCCAGGTGTTGTATGTTGGGGTCCTCTTGCAAGGATATGAGGATGTCAAAATATTAGTCCAACATACCGATACAGTCTTGTAATGCCTGTCCAATTTCTTCTAGTCCTATTTGAATCATGCTAATGCACTTTTCTCAAACTTCCGGAGGAGTGGAAGCCTGCGCCTTCATCTGCAGCTCAGCAATCTGGAGGTTTAGCTCCAGCTGCACTCATGTTGTTTCCTCGCGCACATTGCAGACTCCACTTGCTAGACAGTGGATCCGCATTTCTGTTGGTAAGTCTGCAGCAATGGAAAACTCTGGGAATCACTAGCATGTGCCATCCACTGTCTTCAAAATCTGTTGGTTCTGTGATGCCAGTTCGTCCCGTTGCAAGTTAAGTTATTCGATGTTGATCTTCTGCTCACTCATCACCTGAATTTCTCGGCCTTCCCTAGCGCAGAGCTCCAATGTTATGCCATCCTACAGCTGGTACAATGTGTATCACAGAAGGGAAGCCAAATTTAGGCCAAGTCCCTTGATCCTGCCCACCGCAGCTCTATCGTCCTCTTTCTCTGTTGTTAGTGCTACTTTTGGTATAACTACGGTATTGGCCATCTTTGCGTGTATCAGCTACTCTGCTGCTGATGTACCTGCTACACCGTAGGTGGCTATGGTTCCTTCCTATGGGGGTCGCACCTGTAGTTCCTGTAGTTGCACCCTTAGGGCCCCCAATACAATCTGCTGCTCTGACATGGGTTCTTGGAGCGCTTCCTTGGTGATCTCGTGAACTGTGTCATCGATGTCATAGAGGTCGCCTTCTGTTAGTGTGATTGGTTCAATGGCCAATTTGGATGCCTTGACCTTTTTTCGTGGACCCGATCTCTCCATGATGCGTGGCCTTTTTAGCTGGGTGAACATTGTGCCCAACTCCGTGCCTTATTCTATGTCCTCTGCTCCCTGTCTTGTAGATAAGTTCTAGCCCTCCTCGTCTTGCGTTGTGGTGGCCCCTGTTTCTTGCGCTTCTACTGCTTTTGCAGCAACCTTTCCTTGCTTTGCGGCTGCCCTTACTACCTCACGGATGGCCCTTACCTCCATGGCCACTTGCTCATTATTCCTTTGCTAGGCCAACTTCGTGACACGCAACTTGGTTGCATCCTTCTGCTTATGTGTTGTTGTTCCATCCATCTCTGCCAGATCTGGGGTGCACCGCTCCAGGGGGGGGTGTCATGATTCCAACACTAAAAAGATTGCATCATCGATAGCGATGAAGGGGAGCTTGGTCCATTGCTGTGCCGAATCCTTATGCACCTTGATGTACACATTATGCATGTCTACCTTCAAGTATGCAAAGCTCAGCAGACTGTTGTACACTGTGGGGCACAGATGTGGCTGTCCATTGATCCACATCCGGATGCTCACCTCCATAAGCACCTAGAATATCTTGGTCTTGTGAATCCGCTTGGTGTCCTTTATGGCTCAGAGCGACATGTACTTTGTGGCCTTTGGTAAGTCCCGTTAAATACTAGGGAACTGACTGTCCTTGGGAAGTTCCCCTGTTACTAGTAAAATAGACAAGAGAAACCATGCATAGTGGAAGGTCTTGCCCTACTCTTGGGATTCCTTGTAGTTAGTCAAGAACTCCTCACAGAGGAACTTGACCTAGTTGAATTGGACCCCCTCAGCGCATTGTTCTGCCAGCACAATTACTGGTGCTAGTACCTCATCTCCACAACGTTTTCTCATTACCTTCCTGGCCAAGAGCTGGGTGGCTACGCACACCCCTTTATCTTTAATGATGTTGATTGTGTAACCCCTATTTTTCTTCTCTAGTTTATATTTTTTCTTCATTGCCTCTATGAGCGCCAAATCTCTAGTTTTGCCCGCTATCGCCACGGGGTCCTTCCCCTTATAGGGGAGTCAGGAAATCCTATGGATGAGATACACCATAATGGGAATAGGCTCTTCCAGGAAAAGTAGTTGCTTGATGATGAAAATAGTGATAGGCGCGCAATGAAAGTGTGGAATCCACAACAGATGAAGTCATTTGGCCTTCTCCACATCGTGTAGCCATTTCTGCAGCTCTAGTGCTATGACTGACCCCTCCCTACTTTGCTTCATGAGGCTCTCCATTTCCAAGTGTGGGAACTTCTCGCTGTTTGCAAGGTCCAAATCCTCAAACTTCATTGTGTGAACACAACCTAGGTGCGAGCCCTCAAACACAATTCCATCGGGGAGGAGTGGGGTCTGGAGTGCACTTTTAGTGGCATCCAAGTCCTTGGGTATCTTGGCTTTCCCTTTTCACAGAGGAACATACTTGGGGAATTTCACTGCAGTGCGCACCGGCTAGATGTCCTCTTCCATGTATTTTGTTGCCTCTATCTCATCGACGAGAGCCTGTAGGTCCTCCTCCTCGTCATCTATCTCAATTGTGACAACCTTGCGCTTTTCTTCCATGGAAAGTTTACCGAACTATGGATTCCTTGGGGACATGTGAATTGGTCCCGTGCTTGCTTATCTTTCTTGGGCCTTGACATTTGAGGCAATTTTGGGATTTCCAGCTTGATCCCGGTGTCTCTGGGAACATCATGTACTGTGGGGTTTTGTGCAGCCTCATCGATGGTTCCTTCTATAGAGCCCAAAACTCTCTTGGTAGTTGTCATCTTGCTTGAGCTATCTGTGGTTGTTCATGAACTTCGGGGCTCAAATCTTGCTCGGCACTCAACACTCTGTGCTCTAATGAACTGCTCAAATATCAAATGAACAAGTGTTGTCTCATGGTTAGCCCTTGAAGTTTTATAATGCCTTTTGAATTCAAATCAGACCGTTCCCCCCAATTCTGGGCCATCAATGCTTTCTTGGAGAAAGATTTCCCCAAATCTAGCTCTTAATTCATTTCTTAAATGCTCGTTGCCTGCTCCCTTTTGCCTTAAATTGGACACCTTGTCATGAACAGTGACACCAACGGTTACTTCCCAGCCTACCCGCGCGATAGCTCAGCGCCCTGTGCGCGGGTGCGAACATTGTGTCCTACTGATTCTGCGTGCACCTCCCTCATCGTGCAACCCCCAAACAGACTCTTTTAGACTCCCGTGCTCTCTTTCAATTGTCAGGAGCGCTGAGACTATGCTCCCTATGGCTAGTCAAGTGGTTGCACCACCTATGTGAGACTTTAATTCACCTTCCAGCATAGTCCGCGGAAACTCCTCAATTGTCTGTGCGACTGCCGGCACTGCACATTCTACTATATGTGGTGTGCTTCCCTGGTTACTACATTTGGTGAGGTGCGGTTGTAGCCATGGCAACAGAGTCATAAAATCATGGCAACAATCTTCTAATGTAGTGGTATGGTCACCCATATCTTGATTTGTCATGGATGGTTTATGGATGAGACATGCTTGCATGATCTCATTTTCCAGCCTTTTGATTTCATCGTCCATCCAAATTCTTTTCTTCCTCAATCGTAGCTAGTCCTATACGAGTTTGCCAAGTCTAAGGTTCCCTCACCAGATGGCTTCCTTAATCCTTAGATGTTCATCTTTGCATAGATGTGTGATTTCTTCCTCCTGGCCATCGCGCATTGTCACAAATGTGGGAGCTATTATGTGTAGACTCCTTTTTGTATTCTCTTCAGAAATTACATTTTTTTGCTATGTTCTGCATCTTTGGAATCGTCTTTGCATTTTGGGTTTTGCATATGGTCCTATAGGCCCATTGAACTGTAGGTATGTGCAGGTCCCAATCAGTGCATTTCGCTTGGTGAACCTTGTTCAGTACTCCGCACACCCTATTGCATGCCTCATCGTGGAGAATTGGTAGTGAGCGTCGCCTTTCCTGCTACTGTGGTTTGTTCTGATTCTTTGGTCTAGGGGTGGTGTGTGCTTGTGTGGAGCATACAACATATGTCTATACCCATCGGGAAAGGTGGGCGTGTAAGTTGTTTCGCCCCTGCTGATTGGCTTTCATTCGAAGCTGGGGTTTTCCAAAATGTAGGTGCATCATCCTTCTACATCTACACCAGTCCTTGAAATTTCCTTGATGCATACCCCACCATTGTGTGGGTGTTGCACGCAGTGCCCACTTCAACGCATTGAACCGCTGTTGTTTTGGTACTGTGCTTTCAAATTTGCTCAGAAATTCATCCACCACTGTTAATCCATCATATGTCGGTAGTTCCCTTGCCTCTGTTGTCATGCAATGCAATGATCTAATCATCAGGTTGCAATTTAGTGTTGTTACTTCGTGCTGTGAATTTTTCCATCACTCTATCTCTTTGTCTAAATCTGAAGTGTAGGAGCTTTTTCTCTCACATGAAATCCTTCCATCTGCATTCGGATTCACCCAATCCTATTCTCATGCAGTTATCTTGTAAATACAATCAATATCATCATCACTATCATTGTCGTGCATCAGTTCAGTGTATCGCACTCCTTTAGCTGGATCTAGCGGTACTACCATGCATAGTGACTTTTTCTCAAAGATCATTTTGTGTTTCTTCAGATTTCTGACTCCATTCATATTGGTGGCCCAATCTATTCCTAGTAGCATGGGATTGGGATTGCTATCATCCAAAATTTCTATCACTTCAAAATCTGCTTGCGCGCTTGCACCTTCAGTGTCGACTATTACCCCTTGCAATCTTCCAATGGGCAAAATATTCTACTGGTTCGCCATTCGTAACTGAATAGGGGACCATTGTAACACGGGGTCTTCCCATGAGTTCCCATGTTTTCTTTGGTAGTACATTCACGTCTGAACCCAAATCCAGGATTACCTGATCCATTTCATATTCGCCTATTTGCACAGTCAACCTCATTTCCCTTCCTGTGCGTAATGAATGCTTTCCAAGTTTTTGGACCACATGTAGTTCTCCTGACCCTATGCACATAGTGATAAGATCCTGTAGTCCTTTGACTGCCTTGCTGTCACACAACAGTTTCATGCATGTCTCCAGAAAGGTAGTGAGCATTGAAGGATCCATTCCTGCTTCTAGTTGATCCCTACTACCTAAAGTGGAGGCCTCCGTGAAGCTCTTCTTAGCTTCCATGAATGTCTCCTTCATGCATTCTAAATCAAATTTAGGTTCCTTTGTAGGAGCCTTGCAAACCCACACGCTTTCTTTTGGCTACTTCCCTTTATCATATCCTGTGTTCATATTGCTCCTGAGCATCATGTTTACATTTGGGTCTTCTTTGCGTGGCTTAGAATTCATCATTTGTAAATTCTGGATCAGAGGGGGCTGAAGTAACCCCTTTTCACATAGCCTCACTATCAGTGAAGGGCAATCTTCTGCCTCATGATCAAACTATGTGTCATGCGGAAAGAGTTATATTTGCGGACAAATCTAACCTCCCTAGGAGTCTAAGACTCTCTAGTGACAAACAAACCAAACAAGAGCTATCCTTCTCTAAACACACATTATTCTACGAGAATTCAAATGTTTTCGATCTT
>APFE031499836.1:0-13752 GCA_000404065.3 Pinus taeda
CTTGTACTGCCTGGTGAATCTCTTGGATTTGTTCAATGAACTTGGTTGCCTTGTCCACATCACTATGTCCATCAACTAATATGTCTTTACCAAAGACAAAATCCAAGGGAGACCTTGGTGTGAAACCAAAACAGGTCTCAAAAGGAGATCTCTCTATATAATAATCTTTTGCTCGGTTGTAAGCATGCTACACATAACAAAAATGTTCATCCCAAAGTTTGGGATACTTGCTCCAATAGCCTCTGAGCAACTCGATCACTGTCCTGTTGACCACTTCTGTCTGGCCCTCTGTTTGTGGATGAAAGGCTATGCTTTTCTTCAGTTTGGTGTCCATCAGTTCCCACAGACTCGACCAAAATTTCCCAACAAATCTGGTGTCTCGATCAGATACAATGGAAGTGGGTAATCCAAAATGAACCCATACATGCTGAAAGAACAACTTTGTGGTTTGTTCAGCTGTAATATGTTTATTACAAGGTATCAAAATACACATTTTGTTGAACCTATCCATAACAACATATAAATAGTCATGACCTTTCCTAGATTTAGGCAGTCCTCCAACAAATTCCATGGAAATACTTTCCCAAGGGTGAGAAGGAACTGGTAGTGGAGTGTACAAGCCAAGTTTTCTATTGCTGGGGTTGCTTTTAGCAGACATGGTACACCCTCCTACACATATAGAAACTGTCTCATTCATTTTTGGCCAATAACAAAATCTTTGCAGTTGTGTAACCATTTTACTTACACCAAAGTGACTTGATATTAGAGAAGTGTGTGCTTCTCGAATTATCTTTACTCTTTCAGTTTGTGGAATGCATAACTTCCCACAATGATACAAGAGTCGGTCCTTTACATGATAATCCAATTCTTCTACTTATTTGCCTTGACTTAAAGTTGCATATACATCTTTAAAGTTTATATCTTGAACATATTGTTCAATATAACTCTCATGTAACACAGAATTATGCTTAAGTATAGAAGATGCATTTATAATGGGTGTAGATAACATATCTGTAACTTTATTATGTATGCCCTTTTTATATCTGATGACTAAATGAAACTGTTGTAGAAAACCCATCCATCTATAGTGTCTTGATTGCTGCAACTTAGTTTGGGAGTGTAGATATTGAAGTGGTTGATGATCAGTATGTATTACTGTCTCTTTGCCCATTAAGTAATGTTTCCACTTTTTCACACTTTGAACTAATGCATATAATTCTTTATCATATGTAGGATAGTTAACTACTGCAGAATTAAATGTCTCATAATGATAACATATGGGTTTATTGTGCTGTGTCAATACTGCTCCCATGGCATAGTCACTGGAATCTGTTTGGATCTCAAATGGTTTTTGAAGATCAAGCAGTGCTAGTACAGGTGTTGTACTAATCTTTTCTTTCAAGGTGTTGAAGGCTTTATGTTGTTTGCCTCCCCACTGAAACACCTTGTTCAAATTCTGTTGAAGTATGTAAGGGAGCTGCAATTGAGGAAAAGTTAGAAATGAACTTTCTCCAATATTGTGCTGCTCCTAAGAAGCTTCTAACTTCTGTAGCAAATTTGGGTTTAGGCCAATTCACAATGACTACCACTTTAGAGGGATCTGTCTTCAATTCACCACCCCCTACTATATGACCCAAATAATTCAGAGATGTTTTCCCAAATTCACATTTTGAGAGTTTAACATAAAAATTTTCTCTTTTCAAAACATCCAGTGTCTGCTTAACATGCTTTAAGTGTTCTTCCCATGTTTTGCTAAATATCAGAATGTCATCTAGATACACAATAACAAAATCATCAAGAAAAGGTCTGAGTACATCATTCATTAATCTCATGAAAGTAGCAAGAACATTAGTTAAGCCAAAAGGCATAACCAACCACTCATACAATCATTGCTTTGTTTTGAAAGCAGTCTTCCATGCATCTTGTTCTGCAACTTTGACCTGATGGTATCCACTATGCAAGTCTAGCTTGGAGAAATAAACAACTTCTTTCAATTGATCTAAAAGATCATCTATGCGAGGAAGGGGATAACAATTTTTTATTGTTATCTTATTTTTTGCTTGGTAGTCAATGCACATTCTCCACGAGCCATCTTTCTTTCTCACCAAAACGACTGGTGACCCACATGGTGATGTGCTAGGTCTGATGAACCCCTTCTCGAGCAACTCTTGCACTTGCTTCTTGATTTCAGCATTCTCTAAAGTAGACAACCTATACATTCTAATGTTAGGCAATGGAGCATCTTGTTGCAAAATAATATCATGTACTATTTCCTTTTTGGGTGGCAGACCTTTAGGTTCTTGAAACAAGATATCATACTATGAAAAAACCTTTTCTAAATCAGCTTGTTGTTTAGCATTACAGCCCTCAAATACATTTGTTTTATTAGGTTTCTTTTCCTTTACAACCATAAGTAAGAATTTTTTGCATGAGTTTATCATTCTTGTCATCTGCCATGAGTTTATGAGAGTATAATTATTCTTGAGCTTATGAGCTCTTACAAAGTATTCGATTCCATCTTTAACAAGTAGATACTTGTTCTCAACTCTATAGAAAATAGCTTTTTTTTCATACAAGTAAGGAATTCCTAAAACAATTCCACATATATCCGAAGGAATTATGTCTAACTCAACCTCATCTACAAATGTTGACCCAAAAGAAAACTTGAGTTTGCACTGTCTAGTCACTTGTAGTTGTGCTTTATCATTCAACCATCGTAATGGGTATGGTTTCTTGTGAGGTGTAGTTACTAATCCCAACTTCTTTAAAATTTCTTCAGAAATTAAATTTACTTGTGATCCACTATAAAAAAAAGTATCAATATTTTGATGTTTGGAAATAACTCAAATATGGAAAAGCTCATGTCCTTTTCTCTCATTTTCTTCATCAATAGTAGATTGTGCAGAATTACTAGTAGATGCTTCCAAATTCTTACCTCTTATACCTGTGGTTGTAATGGTTGTTTCATCTCCCGAGTCTGACCCCAAATCTTCCTGAATAGCTGCAACAATCTTCTTCTTCTTGCCCTCGAACTTCTTAGGTCTCAGCTCTAGATGCAGAATCCAACAGTGCTCATCATCATGCCCATCCTTTTTACAATGAGGGCATGAGTCCTTGCTTTTCTATGGAGTGTTAGCCTTCCTTGCTTTCCATTTGTTCTTTCTTTTCTCCTTATTCTTGCTTGCAGTGGGTTGGGATGATCCCCCAACTTCCAGACTTCCATTCTTTCCTCTAGCTTCTAGATGAGTAGCTTGTACAGATACCTCATCTATACTAGTGGGATTAAACATGAGGATAGTTTGCCTCATGTAGCTGTGTAGACCACCAATGTACTTCAACAGAGTCTCTGGTGAGTCTAATGAAATTCCTAGAATCAATGATCTCTTTCTAAATTCTTGAGTGTACCCTTCCACACTTTTCCCTTTCAACTGTCGAAGAGTTTGCCAACTCATCATGGCTTGCTGCATGTAGGCCAATGGATAGAACTATTTTTTTATTGTAGAAACAAATTTACTCCAGACAGAGATAGTCTTACCATGTCTTTTCATATCAGCTTAGGTCCTACCTTCCCACCAAACCAAGGTAGTGCCTCCAAGGCGTAGGCTTGCTAGCTGAATCTTGCTCTTGTCTGAATCGATATTATACACTCTGCAATAAACATCAATTTGTCTAATCCAATTTTCCAGCTTTTCTCCATTCAACTCTCCATCATATATAGGTAAGTCAAATTTAACATCCAGTTTGATCAAATATGCTTTCTTTTTTTGTTCGGGGCTGTTAGGAGGTGTGAGAAATATTTCCTCTTTCCCTTTTCCTTTTGAGTGGTCATGGAAGTGAGACTCATCTTCTCCTTTGTCTTGTTTAGAGCTTGGTGAATCTTCATCTTTGTTTTTTCTAAAGTCCCTATACATTTCTTCTACCATGTACTTTATGGCTAGGAAACTATCTATGAATTGAGGGTCTAGCCCCATAGAACCTTCCTCTGACATTGTCTTCTGAGGATAGAATCTCCCAATTTTAGGATTAGTTTCAACCAACTCACCTTCTCCTAATTTGAGCTTTGATCTAGTTAGCATTCAACTGCTAAACCAACACAAGCTTGTCTAACCTTAACATCCTAAAGCTATGATACCACTTGATCTGAAAATCACTCTTGAGTGATCTCAGTTAAATAATTATTGAATGAAGATATTACAGACTCATGTGCTGGTGTGTGTCTATGTCATTTTAGGCAACGGATCGATTAGATTGAAAAATACACAGACACTGGAAAAATGGAAAAAAGTAAGAGAAACACAGTAAGCAAATACAAGAACATAACAAATTAATAAGGAGTTCACCCTATCCTCTAGGGCTACGTCTCCGGTCCAGCTTTCACTGGTGGCCTTCTTTTATTGTTTCTTAAAAGCAAAGATTTACAATGAGGAGCTCAATCTGAGTCTCCTTGAAACAAATAATGTTTGGTAGGGTGGTTCTTGGATCCCCCAAGCCACTAGAGTGCACAGACTCTTTTCCTTACTAGATCTTGACCTCTATGGTCTTTAATGGGAGGAGCCCAATGTGGTGCTCAGTTCTGGACAGATCCTCATAGGGATTGCTTGAACCTCTCAAGCTTTTTGTCTGCTCAATGTTGCCTTAGGTCAGCTCAGCTCTCTATTTTCTGCTTCTTGCTTCACTGTCTTTTCTTTGCTCTCGCTCTCTCTGTCTTCGATTTCTTCTCTCTTCTCCGTTCAATTTTTTGTGTGTTCATGGATTTAAAGCCAATCTGTCTTTGATTGTTCGCTTCTTCTTTCGCTCCTTCAGTTCGCTTGCTGTTGTTCACTTGGATTTCCCTGCATCTATGTCAACGCCATCGTCCACAAGGAATTGGGCACTTGTCCTCTCACAAACTGCGCTAGCTCTTCCTCGAAGGTTTGGTAATTCAGTTACACTATGGAATGATTCATCTGCCAACTCAACGGTCAAATCGGACTTCAGACCTTTATGTGTTGCGACTTAATCCCCTGTCAAATCTAGTTTTTCCATCAGGCGCAATCTCTGCCGTCAGATCTGGAGCCCCCAGATCCTACAACATTTTCTCATTTCGCATGGTTTACTTACTTGACCGTTAGCATGCGATGAGAGGTGGTTTTCTCTCTCATCTGCCAAACGCACGCTGTGCGCTAAATGGAACCGCTCGTTTTCAGCCAAATCCTCTTACCGCCCAAGGATGCCCCTGATATACCACTGGTTTTGGAGCACGGGACCTGCCTTTTTCCTTAGCGCTTTCCCTCAAGGTTTCCTTACTTCCCATGCAACTGAGCACTCAGGGCCTTTCCTTCTCGAGGGGTTTTTCCCAATGATGTGCAATTAATCACACATCAGAAATGGCCTCTATTTCTTGATTCGTGCTTCCCAACTACCAATTTTGCCTCCTGCGCGGACTCCGTGGGCCTCGGTCAGCGTGCTTTGACCAAGGTACTCATCGTTCCTTGCTAGCTACAAACTACCACTGTCTAGAGGTCTTCATGATCACTCTTTGTCCATAAATTTCAGAGGTCTGTCCTAATTTGATACAGTCACAACAATTTGATAATTGTTCATGGATCCAATTCAGATCATTGAAAGTGCGCACCTTGATATGGGGATCATGCCACACTTTCTCTCACTGTTTTTGTACTTCTTGATGGAATCCAGCCAAAAATCGTTCCTCCTCAATTTCCTCCAGTTGCGCGAGCCATTCCTCCAAAGCCCCGTGGTCGACCATGCCTGTCATTGCCACAATTCGCAAACTGGGTACAATATATTCCATGGGCATAATGGCTTCCTTACCATAGACTAACTAGAAAGGTGTCTGGCCTGTCAACTTCTTGCACATGGTTCATTAAGCCCATAGCACAGCAGGTATGTGAAAGTCCCAATCGTTTCACTATGCGTTACAGACCTTAGTCAACGCAGTCTCCAAAATTTTGTTGAATGCTTCAATGGTCCCATTCGCTTGCGGATGGTATGGTGTACTCTATTGATGATATATCTTGAATTCCTTAGTGAATGCACTGATTTTTTCATTCAAAAAGTGTGTTCCCCAGTCACTCATTAGAATTTTGGGACAACTAAACCACGTCAACACGTTCTCGAACAGGAATTTCGCCACTGTAGTAGCCATACAGTCCTTAACCGGCTGTGCTTTTGCCCATCATGTCAAATATTTTGTTGTGGTGATGATATAGCATGCACCCATCTTCCCTTAAGGTTAAATAGGTCCTATGAAGTCAATTTCCTACTTCTCGAACGATTGCAGCATCATTTGTGGATTGAGCAGCATTTCATTCCTTCGGAATGGTTTCCCAGTCCATTGACATACGTCGTAAGCCTGACAGTATGCTTTCGATTCTTGGTGTAGAGTTGGCCACCATAGTCTTGCACGAAGAATCTTTTGTGTTGTGGCCCGACCTACATAATGTCCTCTAGCAACCCCTCCATGTGCTTCAACCAGGATCTGTCCTCACTCAAATTCAGGTACATATCTGCATAATATTTCGTCGGTGCCCATCTTGTAGAGGTGTCCTACAATAACAGTAAAGTCTGCTATTTGTATCACCAATTCTTTCTTCTACCGAATAGAATATCCTTGTGGCGCGATTCCTGAAGTTAAGAAGTGGATTATGTCCTCAAAATGGCCATCCGCGATGCGCACTTCATACAGTTGTGAATCTAGTAGTCCTTCCTCCAAGTTGGTGGGTTCTTTTCCATTCTCAATTTGAGATAGGTGGTCTGGTCCTGCGTTCAGACGTCCTAGCTTTACAACAACTTCGAATTCATATTCTTGAAATAATAATAGACAACTACAAATGCGCCCCCCCAGCACAAGCTTATTCACTAGGTATTTTAGCGCTGAGTGGTTAGTATATATCTTAAAGTGTCCTCCAAGAAGATAGTGGTGGTATTTCTCGAGCATGTATACCATCGCCAATCCTTCTTGCTTAGTAGTGGAGTATTTCTTCTCAGCTTTTAACAATTTTCGGCTTGTGAATGCGATCGGACGATCAATTCCCTCCGCTCCTTCTTGTGTGACTACCACGCCCAATGTGATACACAATGCGTAAATGTGCACATGAAATTCAATGTCCTAGTTTGGAAAGACCAATATAGGTGTTGATGCCATCTTTTCCTTAAGTGTTTCCAGAATTTTGTTGCATTCCTCATTCCAGCAATAAGTAGCATCCTTCTTCAGCAACTATTCCATTGGTGGCGTGATCTGCGTAGCTTTTTATGAACTTCCGATGGTAACCAGTGTGTCCCAGTGTAGCACATAGTTGCTTGACACTTTACGGTGCTTGTATATTGAGTATGATAGCAATCTTCACCGAATCCACCATCAGAACTTTCTTACAAACCCCATGGCCAAGAAGGTTCCTGAAGGGGACGAGGAAAGTACACTTTTTTAGATTTAGCACAATTTGTTGTCGTCGGTAAGTATCCAGCATTAATCATAAGCTCATTGTATGTTTCTTAATGAGCCCAAATATGGTCCAATCATCAAGATATACCTCTAAGAACTTGTGTATAAATTCTTTGAATGTGGCTACCACAATGCGGAGAGAATATCGCCGGCACATCTTTAGTCCAAAGGGCATCACCGTATACTGGAAACATCCCAATTTGGTGGTGAAATTTGTCTTACTTCTGTCTTCTGGCATGATCTTGATTTGGTGGTAACTCGAGAAACCATCCATGAAGGAGTAGGCTTCCTGTCCTCCCACATTCTCCAATACATAGTCTATAAATGGCGTCGGAAAGGGATCATTAACACATGCATCATTGAGCTTTCTGAGATCGAGGCAAATGCGAATTTCACCCTTTTGTTTCTTCTCCTGCACAACCATAGGACTTACCCAGTTAGACTCTTCTACCAGTTCAATCATTCCTGCTGCAAGCATCTTATCCAACTCTTCACAGACCTTCTCTTTGTATTTTGGATTCAACTAGTAAGGCCACTGCTTAACTAGCTTTGCATCCAGCTTCAGGGTTATCTTGTGGGGAATAAATCTTGATATTCTCGAAGCAACTCGACCAACTTTTCCACTGTGGCGTTGTCCCAATAGTCTCCCAGCGTTGCACTTCGACTCTTCCTCTGTTTTGATGTTTACTTGTTTCGTTTTCAATAGCGCGGTGATGTCTGGATCCTCTATTTCTGGTCCGTGCACCTTGCGACTCCCTTCTGTTTCTAGAATATTGATGTTTCTAGGGTCGTCCTCATCATCTTCTACCTGCACATTGTAACATTCCAAAGTCTGGCTCAACTATAGCGATCAGTCTGGCTGCACGATTTCTTCTGGTTCTGATGGTATTTTGAAAATAGTGGCCTTTACCACCTGCAACACATCGTCTACAGTATCCATCCATTGATCCTTAAAGAGGAAAGTTGACAAAAACCCTTCGCACAAGATATCCCATTTGCCTGTTCCATGTTGAAGCTCTGTTTCAATATACCAATTCCTTGGGATGATGTCTAGGGTATGACAAAATAAGTGTACCCACTCTTGTTGAGGCTCCTCTCCATAAGCTTGGACCCATCTGGTTAGGTGCATGCATGGATCATCATGTCCATCATATTTCTCCATTATGCATAGTTCCAGCCTTCCAAATATTATCTGCATCATGTGCCTATAGTTGTGCCAATTTTCTAAGGTTCCTTCATGTGTTCCCCACCAACGTGCAAGCGTCGCACGCAATTCCCATTTCAACGCATCAAATCGTTGGTGCTCTGGTATTGTGCCTTCAAAATTGACCAAGAATTCATCTACTACTATTAGCCCATCATACATCAGTAGTTCACGAACCTAAGCTTTAACGCAACACAACAATTTAGTAACCATATTGCAGTTTAACATGGTTACCCCATTTAGCTAGTTGTGCCATCACTCATCTTCCTCATCTGAATCTTTGGTGCAGGAGTCTACATCCTCCCATGATATTCTTCCTCCTACCGTCGGATTGTCCCCCACTTGATGTCGTGCAGTGATTTTGTAAATATAATCTAATTCATCATCGCTTCCTTCGTCGTGCATGGGTTCAGTGTAACACGGTCCTTTAGCTGGGTATAACAGAATGATTATGCGGAGCGACTTCTTCTCAAAGATCATTTTCATCTTCTTTAAATTAATAACTCCATTCATGTCAGTGGCCTAGTCTATTCCTAATAACATAGGGTAAGGGCTACTTTCATCCACAATTTTGATTACCTCGAAGTCTGTTCGGGTGCTCGTGCCTTCTATATCTACCATAATCCATTGCAGTCTTCCCATGGGCAAGATCTTCTATTGATTTTCCATCCTCAATTGAATAGGAGACCATTGTAGTGTGGGCTTGCCCGTGTGTTCCCACATCAGTCTAGGTAGTACATTTTCATCTGAGCCCAGGTCCAAAATGATTTAATCCATCTCATAGTTACCAATCTATGTTGTTAACCACATTTCTCGCACAATTCATGACACATGTTTTCCCAATTTTCAGATCACGCAAGGTTTGCTTGACCCCACACACCAGTTCATCAATTCTTGCAAGCCATTAACCGCTCTATTCTCGTGAAGCAATTTCATGCATGTCTCTAAAAAGGTATTCAGCATTGAGGGATCCCTTTCCAGTTTGGATTGATCCCTACTATGTGGGATAGAGACCTCGACGAAGCTTTCCCTAGCTTCTAGACCTATCTCCTTGTGGACTCTTGCGTCCTCCTTGGTTGGTTTCCCCTTATCCTTTCCTGTGACCATGCCACTTCTGAGCACCATATTTATGTTGGGATCTTCCTCGCGTGGTTCAGACCTCATCATCTGGACGTTTTGTGTCATCCTAGGTTGGGCTGCCTTTTTCTCACGAATCTGCACTATCATTGTGGGGCAATCTATCAGTTCATTATCAAATTATTCACAATAAGGGCACGATATTCTGGTCAGATTGGTGCAGTCCTGCGCATAGTGACCCGGTCCTTTGTAGTTGTAACAGATGAGCTGCCTGCGACCCCTTCCTAGCCACATTCCTCCCCGTCCTCGTCAACACCCCTAGAATCCACCGTGCGCTATCGTCGTGGCTGGATCCTAACCTCGCACTTCAGTCCACATTCTGTAAGTAGGTGATTGGTCCATCAACAATTGATAACTACGGCAGTATCATTCCTTGTGGCCCACCGATCTGCAAAAGTTGCAAAATAACTGCTCGGGGGAGGTGTCTCATGTTCTGTAATAGATGACAGTTTTCCGTGGCATGCTTTCTTCCTTCTTGACATATCGCGCACCACAGTGCGGGCACCACACTTGGCCTTGCCTGTGCCTTTGGTCACAACGGCGTTGGTCCCCCCACTGCCACATAGTTCACAAAGACTGGACAATGATCTTTATCATGACCCTGGCTTCTACATTTTATACAGAATACTTCCTCCTAGGCTCCTGGGTGGGGTGCCTGTTCTTATTTCAACTTCTGCATTTCCAAACATGGGTTTTGTATTTGTGCATGGATTTGTGAACTCCCAACCCCAAATCCTGTATCGAAGTTTCATGCAACCTCATCATGGTCTCTAATGCTTTGGCTTAGGTTGAGATCTTTTGCTATGATAGTGTCGTCTTTAGATGTGGTGTTAGTGACGCCACAAACCACTCACAGTACTGCACATCCAACAACATCATGTTTGCCTCACGGATTGTACTTTTCAATCTCTGATCTAGATCCCACGGAGTTTCACCACACATCATCACAATTTCCTTGAACCCTATGATTAACTATGTTTTTTATTTTGGTCGACTAAATTATTTTTTCAATTTGGTCCTGATCTTCGATGTTCCCACATTCAGGTTATCACTTGAGTATTTTATATACCATGTCAGCGCTTGGTCCTACAACACACTAACTAAGGTAGCTTTCTTGATGTTATCATCTGTAAGTCCATGTGTTTCTCATACCACCACTACTACAAACCAAAATCGTTCTGGATCTTCACTTCTTGTTCCTTTGAATACCGGTAG
This sequence comes from Pinus taeda, assembly GCA_000404065.3. Taxonomy (NCBI): domain Eukaryota; kingdom Viridiplantae; phylum Streptophyta; class Pinopsida; order Pinales; family Pinaceae; genus Pinus; species Pinus taeda. The sequence goes on from APFE031499836.1 coordinate 10,998, forward strand.
CTTGATCGCGCTCGTCATTCTTAACCTTTGGCTTACACGTCGGTGTTATATAAACTTGTACTGCTCCTAATCCAATCAATATTCAAGCTCTTTCCTTGTAGGATTCTAGTGCTCCGACATCAGACACCCCTTAGGCAAATCCTGGTCCCCGAAACGGAACCATTTGTTGGCTTATATGGGCCTGACCGAAGTTTGAAAGAGTTATTTAGCCAAACAAATCCCGCAGCTACCGGCCCTTTTGGCAACAGCCCATGGGGCGTAGACTGAGGTCTCATCCAAGGTAGTAGGGGAGGGTGATGGAACCAAGTTTCTACACCCTTGAGATGTCTTGATGTGGTCCGAAAGGTTCACACCTCGTTCTGTGGCTTCGTGCCACTCTGCTCCACGCAGATTTGGACCCTGGAAACTCCTTAATACTTATTAATGCATTGTTATAGATTTGATCTACCTTTTATGGTCTTTGAGCAAACATTTAAAAAAATAACCAGTTCACGCACTTAGAAAAGATGTAGATTTTCATAAACTCATACTATAAGCATACGCACATAGATCAAACAATTATACTAACCACAAATTAGCCAGATCCGCAATAATTCAGATTTAACATAGAATTTCATAATCAACTTATCTTTATTCAATTCTTTCACCAATACATCCAGATCCGCCCTGCGCACTGAGCTGCAGGGGTCCGCGCACACAACTATGGACTCTACTAGGCCTCTCCGCACACAATTATAGAGCCTCTATCTACCTACGAACACCCTTGACTCTGACTTACTGATGCTTCAGACTTTTCTTCTTAAAAACCCATTACATTTCAGATTCAAAGTACATCTCCCCAAAAAGCTACTTTCTACATGTTATCATAAAATCAGTACTAAGGGCTGCTACTTAGTAAAATCTCATACAACTGTTTCAAACCAGGCTTTAGACTAAGGTTTAGCCTACTTAGTCAGAGAGGGCTCTCTCATAGATTTTTGATATGCATTTAAGGCAAGAAAAGATGGCTAACTCTTTAAACAGTAGATAAACTTTAAGCTGGTTGGAACAACAAGATTAGGCTTCTCCCATTGGGCTCATGGAGTCATACATTCCTACAGTAAACAAGTAGCTACTCAATCATGGAAACTAAGGCATATAATGTCTCAATGTTCAAAACACATCTACCAAGAAAAACTCAACTCAACAAAACATACAACAGGAAGTCTGAGCATCAGTGATGAATTCAGAGTGATTGGCATGTTTAGTGAACTGTTTAAAACAAGATGAATAAAACCAAACCACATATATTCTGAACATTTGAAACACAAGATGAATCTTGGGAAGAAACAGTGTACTTTCTATTACTGTCAAAACACTTTACATAAGCCAATATGAAAACTCTGTCTTTTTGATAAAAATCTCCAACCCTTTTTACATCAGAGTTTTTCCTATATCTAGGAAAACAAAGCTAAACTACCTTGAGTCTCCTCCTCCAGCATGAGGGGAGCTCAAAAACCTATCATTAATTACCTTATCTATATTTAAACTAACTTATTAAATACAAAGGTATTGTGCTTTCAATACATAGAGTCCTATTCCTATTCGAACTCTAATTCTATCTCCTTGTGTGCATGATTCTCTCTTGATCTTTGACACCTGTGCTATTCCTGTAGTGGCTGAAATGTATTTGAGAGGCATTCACTGAATGAGCTGCCTTGGATTCCAACTGTGCTGCTGACTCAACATTTGGTGAAGATATATACTCTGTTTTCACGGTCCCTGCCTTTTATCCATGTTTATTTTCAAAAGAATGTACTTGAAGCTGTTTAATATCATTAATGACCATGCATAACACCATATGGCTAATAATCTGGATGCTTTGTGAACATGGACAGGTGTTCAACCCAAAACTCTGGTAACCCTACCAGAACCCTAATATTTCGGTCATAAAGTAACTTTATGAAAAATTTAGCAAAAACCAAAATGTTTCACCTTTTTGCTACAAAATTTACATCTGTCATTCTTTGAATGTTTTGGCAGCCTTTTATAATCTCCTTCCTATCCTCGAAGTATTCTCTTACAAAATTTGCTGACCTCAGCATCAATTTCATTTTTTCTTTAAAAACAGTCACCTACAGCAGTTTCGTAGCGCGCTACGAAACTGCTGTTCTTTCCAAAATTACAGTCTTCAATGAATTTTTCCAATTACTTTGTGACTGTTATAGCTTCGCTCTTGACTCCAAAATTCCTAATTTGTCTTCCTTTTCTATATGCCTCAAAAACCAATGAACTTTAAGAAAAATAAACAAAAAATTGGAGCAATATCTGACCTTAAACATTTTCAATTTTATTTAGCAGCTAACTTGCCTAACTGAGCCTTTAGTTTTGCAAGTTCGTTTTCCATGGCTGCAATTTCTGATACGGTTTTCTCTAAATTAGCCATTTATTCATCAGCTGCCTCCCATTTCTCCTTTGAAGATGAGGTTTTAGCTTCCTTGACAATGGGAACTTTTTTCTTCATATCCTTCTTTTTGCTTTCCTTTGCTTTTTCTGCTTGAGCTATCTGCTTTCCCATTTCTTTGGCCTGTCCTCTGGTATATATTGTTCTTTTGATTTCCTCTGCCTTTTCTGCTTTAGGTAGTTGTCTAATTTCTTTTGTTGCAGTTACCTTGACAGCTACCTCATCTTTGTGGACTTTCTCTGCTGCTTGGATTTGTCTCCTGGTGATTGGCCTTCGGGGTTTGACCATAAATTCCTTACCAGCCTCCTCAAA
>APFE031499836.1:23777-54723 GCA_000404065.3 Pinus taeda
ATGGCGGAATGAATCCTATCATGACCTGGAGAAGACATCAACTGACAAAATATGGACGGTCCTAATGACTCATCTCCCGAGATTTGACATTTCAAGAAAATGCGCTGCAAAAAACCCCGAATCCTCGATTTCGTAGCGCAGACAATTATGAATTGACAAAACGCGCTACAAAATGGCTGCTAGATGATATGCTGCAGAAAGGTGGAAAAATGATTGCGCAGCTAATCTGGCCAATCAGATCGCGCTGCGAAACTGCGCAAAATCAAAATGATGCAATCAAGACAAGACATGCTTTAAACCATAATGAGGGAGGATATCTAACGGTTTTTTTTTTTTTTTACAAGGACTCACATTAATACCTTTTGAAAATCTAACTTCAAAGTGACACACCTAAAAACCTATTGACTTAAACCAAATTTTTTTATATGAATCTTTGGACATAGGTGAACTGTGGTTTTAAGTGATAACACTACACATAGAGCCTCGCTATATTTATACATTCCCATGGTCTGCGGACCATGGGCAAGCCAACTTACTTCCTATTATTCTATATTATTTCTTGGGTGAACAACCCCTTGAGTCGATATATTACATTTCGTGCTCCACATATTTCAGAGTCTTTATCATATTTTTATCCTAATTTATAGGCTCTAAGCCCCAAAACTGTTACGTGGGACCTCCGCTACCCAACACCTCTTCGAGGTGTTTTCCTGCTACTTGACATACAACGCACCAAAATGCAAGTCCCACGCTTAGTCCTTCTTGAGCTTCCGGCCTCAAAGGCATCGGTCCTCATCCTATAATGTGGTTCGCAAAGACTGGGCAATGGTCTTTGTCATGCCCCTAACCCTTGCATTTCAAGCACCATAACTCTACGCGCACCTCTGGTCAAACTCTTTTGTCCTACTTCAAACTTTGCATCTCGAGGCAAAGATTTTTCAACTGTGCATGGATCTTATAAAACCCCAAATTTGGATGTTGCATCGGTGTTTCATGCAACCTCATGGAAATATCCAAGGCCTCCACCTAAGTTGTTATCTTCTGTTGCAACAGCACAAACCTTAAGTGTGGCAGGCGCAAAGCCACAAACCATTCGCAAGGTTGTCCTTCTGTTAATTTCATGTTAGCTTCACGGATCTTACATTTCAACCTTTGATCTAATTCCCAAGGTGTCTTGCCTGGATGCATCATGATCTCCTTGAATCCCACAATCGACTATGCCTCAGATTCAGGCCTATTGAATTCTCTATTCATTGTTGTCTAGATGTCTGCCACTCCAGCATTTGGGTTATCATTAGAGTACTTGATATACCAGGTTAGTGCGTGATCTTGTAGAGCACTAACCAATGTCACCTTCTTCATGTGATCATCTGTAATGCCCTGAACTTCCCATACAGCTTTCACAATGAACTAGAATTGATCCAGGTCCTCATTTCCCAAGCCTTTAAACAAAGGCAAATTCACTGAATTTTCCATACTGAACTGCGATGGAGGCAGAGGTGGTACGGGTGAAGTCGCAGGCGATGGTGGTGAAGTTGGAGGTGGTGTGGGTGGAGGTGGCAGTCTCGGGAATCCTTGTCTTATTAACTGAATAGCACTTTGCATAGAAGCCTGTGTTACTCCCTCTTCATCACCTCGCAGAGGTGAAATCAATGGACTATATTCAGGACCCTTTTTCCCTTCGTTCTTGTAAGCTTTACTACTTTGCGTAGCTCCGAACATCAAGGTAGCTGCATAACCTGCTTTTCGTACAATAACATTTTAATCCAGGTATTCAAAGATTTCAAGTACTAACCTCACGGTCCTTTGAAAAATCACCACTCCTCCTCATTATAGCTGACTGAGGTGTCGATCGCGAATTCGGTCATAAATCCTCCTATGACACAATTGAGCCAATGATCGACAATGCAAGTGATCTTGTCCTCAGACGCTTCCAATTTTGTACTATCTCTGGGGTCCAAACAATAATACCATTAATTCTCCACCTTCCTTGACTATCTTCTAGCTTCGCGATCAACTCGTATAGCTGAACGGAAAGGAGAATAAAAAGATTTCATGGATATCTGTATATAGGTATTTTTCCAACCACTCTTCCTTTGTCAGTCATGGGTTTCTATTCTCTTGCATCGGGAATTTGTGGATTTTCCTATCCAAACAGTCTCCAATATCTTTCTCAGTTGGATTCCAGTGATACGACATCACACATCTCTTATGCAGATTTTGGTCCCGACAACGAAACCATTTGTTGGCTTGTTGGGGCCTGACCTAGGTTCAACATTAATTATCCAAACAATTCCCTACACTTCTAGCCCTTTCGACATCAGTCCACAGAGCATGGACCGAAGTCTCACCCAAAGCAATATGGGGGGATGTTGGAACCAAGTTTCTGCACCTTGAGATGGTTGTGATGTTCGTTTATTCCTTCTATTCCTACCTTCACGCAGGCTACTTAACTCTAGGGATTTCCAGACTAGCCCTCTATTCCGCCCTTCAATACCTCTATGAAAGGGTACAATTTATCTTCACGCAGCCCTAACCTGTGGCTCAGGTACTTTCGCGCTGCTATAGCAGTGTTGCGTTTAGATTTCCAAACTAGTCTAAGTGTCTTACTTATCTTATTATATAATCATAGTTAGCACCGCGTAAACAAATGTTCTTACTTGTGTTTACTTAACCAATGTAATTGCATACATTCACGCATCATATAAGTATTATAAGTGAAATTCTTACATAAAATTTCAAGATGCATTAACAGGAATAAATACACTGGATTTACAGAATGCTTCTCTTCATTGATATCTTCAAGTGATTACAGACTCTATTCACCCTGTACACATAGCTGCAGGGGTCCATGCACTCAGCTGCAGACTTCCACCCTAGGCCTCTGTGCACTCAGCTGCAGAGAGTCTACCTATGCTACAACCCAAAACTTACACTTCTTATTTCAGAGCTATAACTATCTTCTTCATGTTACACCCTAAAACTACTAAGAGCTTAGCTCTTTCTATACAATCCCATGGTCTGCGGACCATGGGTAGATCTTTTATAACCAACTTTACTGTACAAAACTAAGGGCAGACAACCCTTTATGACTTATAACACATTCATGCTCCACGACCACAAAATGCAGAGTCTTTACAAGTTTATTACAAAATTTGACAAAAATATGAGCTTTTACCCCCAAAACTGTCCTTGGGGAATCCCATCCCAACAATTTGTAATAAACATGGAAATCATTGATAGAAAGTCTATCAATGCTTTAAGTGTTCTGATAATTGTTTTCTGAGTAAATTTGCAAACAATGGCATTATCAACATTTCTTATAAAATTAACAAGACGATTATCAGTGCCAAAAAAAAATTTAATTTAAAATTTGGGATTACACTGACCATGTCAACATCAATGATGAGGTATGAAAGCGTGCCATGGGTAAGTGTGATGTTAAATCATAGATTTATTTTCCACCATCAGTGTATGGCTTGTCCAATAATCATGGTTTTAAATGTGCTTTCCCCAAATCATAATTATTTTCCCAGAATTGTAATGATTTCCTTTCTCCACCATTATACATAGGTGGGCGACTTTAGCATGATTGGATACTCTGTTTATACTTCGATGGAGACAAAGAAACTGGGGTATCTACTTCAGGTTATACGATGAGTCTTGGATAAGGATCTGTCTCCTAGAGATCACACAAATAATCTGTTCCAATAAATTCCACAATATAGGCAAAATATGTGGCAGCAGCTGAGGAAACAAAAGAAATTGTGTTGCTCGAGAAAATTCTTGAATATTTGCAGGTAAAAAAAGTACAGTCGACTCCACTCATGATTGATAATACCTCGGCAATAAATTTGGCCAAGAACCCAAAGTTCCATGATCAAACGAAGCACATCAATACTAAATATCATCTTATTCGACATCATGTTGATGCCAAAACAATCCATCTCTGCCATTGTTCCACTAATGAGCAAATTGCAGACATATTCACCAAAGCACTTGGAAGAGAAAATCTTGAAAGATTCAGAATGATGCTTGGACTCACCAACATCCCTTCAGATTAAGGGGGGGAATGTTGACACTTAATCATAGGGATTGGGTGAACAACTGAAATTAGTGTAAATAAATAATAGAGAAGATGAAGAGTCATCGGGAGATGAACTAAACAATCTCTCCCTCTTGTATATAGTAATGAACAACCTGAATGAATAATATGATTTTATTTGAGGAGTTACCTACTGGTCTGACAATATCATCCATTTTCTCCTGCAAAGATCTAGGATCGAATATTGGGGTTTCAATTTCTAGCTAAATATTGTGATGGGGAAAGGTGGCAAAGCTAATCGGGCTTAGCATAAATCATTGGGTTTGTTAGAAATTTATCCTGATATACATTTTCAGCAGGTCAATTGGAGTGATTTCTTCCACTGTTTCAACGACTACCACGATTTTGTGGGTCATTCATTTGCTCAAAATTCTGATGGAAACTAGGTGGAATTCAGTGGGATCTCCTTCCCTGTTATAGAGAATCTAATATCAGAGGCCATAGCCTTTCCAGTAGACAGGGAACATTTTTTTAGAAGCCATGTGTTAACAGGGGTTGATGTGCCCTTATTTCTAAAGGAATAATTCAAGAATCAAAATTAGAGAACCAAGATTCAAAGGGACTGGCTACAAGAAAAATGGCATGGCCTACTTCACATTTCTTAGGAGTATTTCACATGTGAAGGAAGATTCAACCAGGTAAACCTCTATCATTTCCATTTTCTTATCCATTTGGCTATTCAAGTTAGGATGAATGCTTGTTTCTAGCTATTAGAGAGTCTCAGGCATATGTAGCTCGTTTTAGAGACATAACCAACCCTTCTCCCCATTTTTTCTACCATAAATCCTTCATTAAAATTCTGATTGAAATCTAGCTGCCCAAGGCAGGAAGAACCTAGAGCCACTTCCTATTTTGGGGAGGTTTTCAGCCTCAACCCCCTAAAAATTGAAGAGGAAGGTCAAAAACTACTACAAAAGGGGAAAAAGACTCAAGAATCAACCCCTATTAAGATAACTTCTACCTAAAAAGACATAAAGGTCCCTTCTACATCCTTTGGCCCTAAGATGCCCAAAGTCTACCAAAGAAAAAGTGTCAGGCTTAGTAAACTAGACCCTACATCTCCTATAAACTTCCCTTCTGCTATCATTTCTCCCCAAGTCATGAGTTCACCTGTTAAAGCCTTCCCTATAGACACAACTATACTAGCAGTTAATAAATTCAAAGGGTCAGGAAACATTGTTTGAAACTTTTAAAGGAGATAAAAGACCCCATAAAACACCAACAAACAAGTTAAGGTTTAAAATTAAACCGATAACAACCTAGATTTGGCTAAGTAATTTATGTAGATAATATGCCATTAAAGGACCTTATCATCAACAGAAAGAAGATTTCAGACTTTAAGAAGAGTAGAGACAAAGAAACTATAAGAAAAGGTCCTATGGATATAAGACAAAGTAGGAAACAGAGGTTGGAGAAGGTTGATGTGTTTCTTAACACAGCCAACACCCTCGGCTAGGAGGCTTGGGGTTATTTTGAAATTTTTGGTTATGAACTTAAGAAACAGTGTTTTTTCCTTTATCACTGATAATATGCTTGACATAATTTTTATATACAGTAGAGCATGGAGGAGCTAACATTCCCACTATTAGCGATTTTGAAAGAATCGGGGAATGCAGACATATTTGTTGTCAATTATTTTGAAGAGAAGTGTTGACATATTTGTTGTCACTGAATTTTGACAAAAGAAATGTTGTGATTCCCACTGTCAGCCAAAAATAAAAACAATCAAAAAGAAAATGTTGACATTCAGTTTGTCATCAAAATCTTTAATTCAGAAAATCAAAGAAGTTGACAGCAGCAAATTTCACGACAAAGCCCGAGTGAAAACAATGCTAACAAAAAAGCAGTTTTAGTGAAGATTTAACCTATTTGCAGAGGAACCTATTTACGAGAAAGGATTCAGTTCTATCAGCCAGGGACATATTTCTATTTTGAGTAATATATTATGAAGATACTTTTATTTTCCTATATGTTAGTATATATTTTAGCTAATATTTTATTTTAGAAAAAAAATAATGCAATTAAATATATTTTGTATATGCATGAACTTAGAATATTTTGATATTTTTGGATTATAGTAATTAAGTTTGAAACTATAATCCTATGATCAGTTGATTTAATTTCCATAAATACAATTTATGAAGAATGGAAAAATGTTGTCTTTTATTGTAAAAACATTAGTATTCTAGTGTATTTGAGTAGGTCTTAAATATATTATAGTTTGATGAGAATTTGCAGAAAATTCATGTGTTGTAGTTCCTTGCCCGGTATTTCTCTGTTTATGAAAAATCTTCTTCATGTCTGGAAACTTTAGTGTCTGATATTGGGATTCATTCATGCTCCTTTCTCGTATTTCTCAGTCATTAGTACTCATTTCTTCTATCAACTATAATTATGTTTTCTTCAATTTTCTTCTTCCAAATTTCTCAAATTGTCAAAGGCATTATCACTACCCTTCTTTTTTTGTCTTCTCATTAGATCTGTAGCATCATTTGATAAAACTAGACTCCATGCCCAATGGTTTGTTTTATATAAAACCCAACCAAATTTCATCCTACAAACTTAATCTGGACACAAAACTCAATTGTAAAACCTACTACTACAGTGACCTAGAGTAGTTGAGTTTTAGGGAGAGGTCCCTCTCCAGGTTGAAGGGTCATTTTTAACCTAAAATAGGTTTTAGTTTATCTTAGAGGTTTTCCCGCAACCGGGTTTCCTCTAAGTGATAACAATTGGTACGTTGAAGTGATTTCTCATTGATACTATGCACTTTATATGTTGTTGTAGATGTTACGCATGATGATGTTGATGCACTGTCATGGGGGAAAAGAATAACTTGTTGATAGTATGGCTGAGTGCTTTATGTTGAAGAAGACTGATAAAGTGTTGGAAGACTATTGGTTTATGTGTATGTTATTACTAGTCTTATCAGTGAAATGTTTTGGGAAGAGTTGTTGAATGATTTGGTTGATGTGTTAGTGAGCTTGTCAAAGTGATGTTGAGTATGTTGCTACGGTTTGACAAATTCAAGTATGATTAAGCAGATAGAAAGTGGTTTGATGTAATCCTGAGTGTGTTGTGTATTCAGTTGAGTAAAGATTTTTTGTGGGTCGAACATGAAAATGGATGAAACAAGGCATATAGTTTTTTTGTGTAGAGAATAGTGGGCCTAATCTGAAAATATATGAAATGTGATCCACAAGCGTCTGAGGGTTAGGTCCTTTAGTGTGGAAAGTTGTGGGTCGCTAGGAAGTGGTGGATTTCTCATAGAGTGGTGGATCACTTTAGGTGGTGGCCTCATAAACTATTGGAGGTAGGGTCCTCAAACAGGTTAGGGACTACATAGTTGAGGAAGTTGTGGATTTCATTAGGTAGTGGCATGGAGTGAGTGTTTTCTCGTGTGCAATGCAAGTCATGTCTTGCACACTAGTGGTGGTCGTTGCATGATGTAAATAATATTTTGAATAATTAAGAACAAGAAGCCAAGGTAGCCGAAAGAATTTCTCCCAAAAGGTTTTCCTCCTAAAATCTAGTGTTCATGTGTTAATGTGTTTCTTTTATGTTTATATTCTAGGGTGTTTTATATGTTTCTCATGATGTGTACTTTCATATCTAGTGGTCATACATATGTTGTTTTCTAATTAGTTCATGATTCAATTAATGTAAGGAAAGGATAAACAGTTGTAAAAGTTGATCCATTAGTACAATATTGATTCACCCCCCTCCCCATCTGAATATTTTCAAGCTCCCAACAATTGGTATCAAAGTGGGTGTCTTCAAGTGCATGTTAACTGTTGGAAGAAACATTTGGTAAATTTTGAAAAAAAAAATATGATGGATCATCAAGGTGTGTTGTGATAAGTGTCTCAAACTACAACTATGGAAAAAAAAAGTTAAATCTAAGTAGGAAGCTTATGGATCTAATGTTTGGAAGCTTGTATGTGAAATAAGTGTAAAGGATCCTATCTCAATGAAATTACAATAGTATAATGCCTAAGAAAAGTGTTATTTATGAAAATCTTCACAATGCATATATGGAGATGATAGTGGATATGACATCGTTTAAAGACCTATGGGACAAATTGTAGATATTCTATGGAGGAGACAATAGTAGAAACAACAGAGAGGTCGATAAGAAGAGTAAAAAGAACAAGAATAAGAAGGGACCTAAAAATAAAATTTCTTAGCCTGGAGAGATTCAACCCCTTAGAGCAAGTTTAGTGAATCATAAGGAGAAATCAAAAAATGAAGGCTTAGGTGAACCAGATGCGAAACAGAAAGGTAGATATGAAGGTATGAATAATGATGAGATATTTCTTTACGTTTTATATGAATATGATGTTTTCCTTGTTGTATCAAATAGTCGAGAGGATGATGAATGTGATAGAATGATTCTCCTTGACATTGAACATGATTTAGTCGTGGTTGTAATAGAAAAATTAACTAATGTTATAGGAAGGCTAAATATTTGAATAGAGATCAGAAGAGATTATTGCAGATCTATGATGAAAAGGAGAGTTAGATTAATGAATAAGTCATCATATTGAATAACCAGTTGGAAGAATCAAGAAGATTTCAATATGTGATGACCAATTAGCTAAAAGCGAGAGAGGGATGAGTTGAAAAAGTAGAAGTTGAAGTGGTCTCCATGAAAAATTGGCTAGAACATAAAGACAATTAGTTGAATTAGCAAAAGAGAACCAAGGTTTTGGATATCATCCTCAACATCCAAATATCTCCCTTGATCATATCTTGTCTTAGCTTTCATAAGGGAGATTCTAGCACATAGATAGTATAATAATTCGGAACATAAGAATACTATAGAAAAAATGGTGGAAACATGAGAAGTAAGAAAGGAAGAAAGAAGCAACAGATCTAGCAGTAGCTGAGAACAGAACCTCAAGGAGCACCTCTGACTAGAAGATCATTTTATCCAAGAGGGGAATATGGTATATCTACAATAATTCAAAGCATAAATGACAATCCTTTTGCTCCTTTGATGGATAAGGTCAAATTATGTATCTACCAAAACTACATACATGTTGCAACTAGTTTTAGAAGTGGACTACTTAGATCTAACTACTAACGTATGCAACAATTTGGGTAGCAAGGGAAGCCAAGGAGAGAAACATCCTTCAGGAAAACAAATGAATTTAATGGTTTTTTTTATTGTAACCTATTGGTACACAAGGTGATTGATTGAAAATATCACACATGGCATAGAGGTATGACAAATGTATGGTAGAGATCTAACTTGATAAGTAAAATATTTGATCATCTTGCTTCATATCTTGGTCATGTGAGGGTTATACTTGTGACAACCTTAGTCACATGGCTTATGATTGTAAGTTATCTAGGTTTTCAAGAAAAAATAGAAAAAAGTAGTAGCTAATATAGAGTAGGCCTAACAAAAACTAGAAGTGAATGCACATACTAGGAAGAAACCTACCATGGTGTGGAGGAAGAAGGAGCACCAACAACTAAAGTAGGAGCAGCTACTCCCCACTGCAATCCATTGTTACCTAGTGTATATTCAGATAAGACCAGAGAAGTGCAAGGTGAGGTATGCATTGTCTCATTGGGAGCACATGGCTCCAATGTGAGAGCATAAAAGAAGACACGAGTATGATTTTCAACACCAACATGGTATACTGACAACATAAATCTAAATCAAATTCACATGATCAACAAAAGGATTGGAAGGTACATGACCTTAGGGAGAGTTATTTATGCAACTAGGGTTTCAAGGCTGCATACTATTTTTCATATTGCTTTCACTCACTTTTGTAGTAGATCCATATGGTTGTAGTCATGAGTCAAAAGTTGTAAATAAACCTTATATGTACGTGATCATGATCGTCATTTTTTTATTTGGTTGAGTAGTCGTAGTGTTAGTCATTCATAGAAGAATGTCATGATATGTATGTATTTTCTTATCATTAGTAGCCCTTGTTTGTGGTATGCATAAAATATTCATTTTATTTCTTCAATGGAAGCACTTTGGAGTGCATTGATCTAGCCCTTTATTTACTTTCTCATCATTTGGTTCAGCCATCTATAGGAGAGAAAGTCATGATTTTTGGCATACATATTAGTTATACATCTATTTTAGCCATGTACTATCATTGATATTGTCATGTATTATCATTGATATTTCCTTGTATTATCACAATATGGCCCTGTACTATCATTATGTATCATTGTTATCATAGGTATGGATTATTATGCGTCTTTTGTCCATGAGGAATAACCTCTTAAATATGGCAAGGAGGCATGGGCTCAAGAACACAAAAAAGTGGCAACAAAAGTTTTGAATAATAACGAAGAAGTTGATTATGGATATCCTAGTACATGTTCAAGGGGAGCATGGTCAGCAAGAAAAAGGTCATTATTTGCCTTGTTGTCATTGATGTCCCATTAGTTTTAGGAGGTAGTTTATATTCCTTGGCTCCTAATGATTGTTTTACATGTATTGTAGCTAATCATATTCATCATAAAATAATTTGTATCGACATTGTTCATTGGTGTCAACATGGTGATTCAAAGAATTTTGGTCACCTTTTCCGATGTCAAGGGGGGGGGGGGGGGGGGATAATATCAGCCACTAGTGGAGAAAGAGACCATCCAGTGAGAAGTAAATGAAGATCAATTTCGTGATGTGGCTTTGGTGTTGCCATCAATGCCAAAAGGGAAGATTGTTGGCAACATGGTGTTGGCATTGATGTCAATATTTGTAGGATGTGTGCATTATCGTTTGGTTTATGGTTTGATGTTTTATGGTTTTAAGGGTGCTTGGAAGGATGTTTGCATATGGCTTGAAGCAATGGTTGTAGACCTAGGTGAAAAAACTTGAGTTTTCCAAGCATAACAGGATCTGCTCTGGCTTCCTTCTTCATCCCCATGACACTTGTGTAAACTTCACAGGATTGCCTTTGTATCCCCACAAAAATATACTCTAGATTGTATTTATATCCCCATGACACTTACTGTAGTTGAAAATTTCATGACTTGTGCGTGTACACAAAATACCACGGGATTTTCCTAAGGATTTTGAAGTGATCAAGGAAATTTGAATTGGTCACATTTGATTATTGATTTGGTCATAAGAGGAAAACTGGAATGTAATTATTGCATAGATTTGTTTCCAAAATTGCGGATTGGAAATTTAAATTATTTTATATTTCCATGTGATGGATTGATCCCAAGTTACAATGAGTGTGATTCGAACATGATGAATACCGTTGTACATTATGCATTATCTAGCTATGTATGGAGAGTGTTATTTGAGATCATTGGATATAAATGTATGATGTGCGAGTTATCTATGTTGTAGAAATGAATCAGAGGTCAATTGTGCAGATGTGTGTGGCATCTTAGAGTTATTTGCAGTTTTAGTTGTCGTGTTTTGTAATCACTGACGTTGTTTTTGCAAGGCCTGCCATGTCTATGGGTTTCTAGTGTTCTTTCATGAGAATAGTGCTTTCTTGCAGAGGATTCTTTTCATTAATATATTCTATATGTTGTATTCTTATTGGCCTATTCCTTGATGTGTATGGTTCATTCTTGTTTGAATTTCCAAGTTGGTATGTTGTAGTGAGTTCTAATTAATACTATGTAGTTTATATGTTGTTGTAGTTGTTATGTCTGGTGTTGTTGATGTATTTTCATGGGGGAGGAGCATAACCAATTGAGATTATGGTTGAGTTATTTATTACTGATGTATTTTGTGTATAAGCCTTGCATATGTTGATATTGCAAAGGACTGAGAGAGTGTTGGCAAAATATTAGTTTATGTGTATGCTTTTACTAGTCTTGTCAGTGAGATTTTTGGGGAGAATTGTTTAATGAGCGGGTTGTTGTGTTAGTGAGCTTGTCAAATTGATGTTGAGTATGATGTTAGAGTTTTATAGATTCATGTATGATTGAATAGAGAGAGATTGGTTTGATGTATTGTTGAGTGTGATGTGTATTCATTTGAGTAGAGAGTTTTTGTGGGTCTAATATGAAAATCAATGAAATGAGGCCTACAAGTTTTTTTGACATAGAATAGTGGGCCCAATATAAAAATGTATGAAATGTGGTCCAAAAGAGTATGAGGGTTGGGGTCTTCAGTGTGGGAAGTGGTGGCTTGCTTCGAGAGTGGTGGCTTCCTTCAAGTCATGGCTTGAGAAACTATTTGAGGTAGGGTCCTCTAGCGAGTGTTGATGAATTTTAAAGATTCACTCACACAACCCTCGAATCTCTAGCTAGATAGGCTAGGAATGTGGGTACTATGCTCAGTTTGAAGCCCATAATACAAATTCGAAGAAAAAAAAAACAAAATAAACCACTAAATTAACAATATTTACAGTGTATCAAACAAAGGAAAGTAGGATATGTTTTTAAACATAACAATAATTAAAACCATTGGCTTGTCAAGCCAAACTCATAAAAAAAAATAAACTTTAGATACTATTACTACTTCTTTTTAAGATCATATCCCATAAAGAAAAAGGTTGCAGTATACAATACACAAGTTGAAAGTAATAAAAAAGAGAAAAACATAAGTGTAATGATAAAGGTACAAGATGGCATAAAAAAATCAAGGTTCTTCATTAATGTCATAAAAGAATAGTGTTCAAATATGATGATCACAAACTAAGCAAATTAAAAGTCTGTATCGAGAAGTTCTTGACAAAAGACCTTGTTTACAACATGCAGTTTTCAAATGCTAAAATATGTGAACACAAAAATGAAACAAAGCTTGTTGCAGCTAGCTCAAAGGTGCGTTTAGAGACTAGTATTCTACTACAAAATAGAGCCAACACCAATATTGACAAAAGATATAGCAAATATAAATTATCAATAACAAAAACTAAAGATACCTTTGACAACAAGAGATATTATCAACCTCTTTCAATCCTTATATTTAAAATAATCCATGTATATCATTTTATGTGAGTCACAAATTTTTAAACATAGTGAAATATAATCCAACAGAAGAATGAAAATGAAATCATATCACCTTGTATTGCTACTAATGTCTCCTTGTCTTCCCTTCCTCTTAAATATAGATATCCGTTAACTCATGAAACAATTTGATAACTATTTTTTTTATCTTAAAGAACAAGCCTTTAATGTTTTGATTAAGTCTTAATTAAAATCATTTGAGGCGAGACAAATTAAGGTGGGTCCTTAAAAATAAGAATGTCTCAAAAAGGGAAGGACCCACATCCAAAACACATTGATCATAAAATTATAATATCTCAAATGCATGATCATCAACCATATAAAATATGCATGCTTCACATAAGCATATCAACCATGAAATCAAGTTTCCATGTTCATCAAAATATGATGTGGCCAATATCATACTCATGTCCAAAATTATGAAAATATTCCTCTTTTCCAAATCAACCATAAATATGAAATGTCATTAAAAAATAGAGAAATATTGCAACACCAACATATCCCTATCTAAAATTATGAAAATATAAAATATAAACTATCAATGTCCCTATCAAAATTTGCAGTTTTAATGTGAAGCCATAAAAAATTTAGAACATTAGATCTTCCTGCCAAAATTCCTATCAAATATTCACCACCACAACATCAGAATTTATATGCAAAGGGAGAAGCATTATTGTGAGATCCGGCTAAGAATTTTTCCATAAAGAAATATGATCCCTTTGCATCAGATTGGTGTTAATCTTCAGTAATTTCTGGAGCATAGGCTATGGGATCTAGCCTAGATCCTGGAGTGACATAATGTTCAAGATTTTTTTACAGGGGAAACAATGACATGGGAAATGCATGGAGGACGAGGTGCAGAAAATACAAAAGTTGAAGGAGTAGTAGAATGTTGATTAATATGGCTATCAGAAATAGGATAAGGAGTACCCTCTAAATGCAAATGAAGAGTAGACCCTTCAGAAAGTGGAGAAGCATCATAAGTAGCTGAATGAGAACTAGAAACGGGATGTGGAATTTTAGAAATATTTCCCTAGGCACTATCATCACCTTCAGGTAAATTTCAAATGGGGTTCCAACCATCATTGATATTTACTAGTGCATTAGCAGGTAAGGGTCCTGAAGTTTCTTGTATGTTAGGGTGACGCTAGAGACCATAGATAAAGATGACTAGTGGTGGCATGTTCGTGAAACTCATCTGAATCAACATTAAAATGAATAGAAAAATTATTTTTTTCGTACCAAAATCCCACTAGTTTGGTCTTCCATTCCTCCTTTCTCTACCTCTACGCTGGCCTTGTGATCCTAAACTCATTTTTGAAAATTAATCAAATTAATATCCAAACGTTAAAATATAAAATCCATCAACTACACATCTCACTTTACAAATGTTACATATCCATAATTCCAATAAAAAATCAGTCACCTTACACATGCTTGAAGGATGAATGGGAAAGAACAAATTTAGTGGATAAATTAGACATGGAAGGGAATGATACAAACCTAATAAAATTCATAATTCAAATTAAACTTGCAATGGAGGACACACATATAATATTTTGTATTGATATAACATAGACTTTCCATAAAGCATATTTATATGTTAACCCTTTTTCCTTTTCTCCTCTCTTTTCTAAAAAAATGTTATACTATGGTTTGAAGTAAGGTTTATCAAATTTAGAATTGAAATAGTGACAACAATAAGGATACTATCTGCAAAATAATGAACAACAAAACATGATATTGCATGTAGGTTTATGGAACATAATATTACTTCCTCTACAATAATAGATAGGGTTTTTTCTTTTTTCTTTTTTGAAAAAATTCACAAGTTTTTGACAAAAGGGAAAGCGTTTAAACATAAGAGAATGCATTTGAAATTCAACAATAAACCCTAAATATATATATATATATATATATATATATATATATATATATATATTTCCGCAAAAAATAAAAATAAAAATAAAAAACTTTTGTATAAAATTGGGAATACGAATAGAGGTCAAATTTTTGCATGAGATATAACCAACAATCTTGTATTGGTATGGTGTTTCAATATATTTTATTTTAAACGTGTTTTGTAAAGAAATTCAATATTTGATGTCTAATTCAAGTATGGTAGCAAATTTGAAGAGGGTTTTGGCTTTGTAATCATTCAAAAATATTTTGCAGGAAAAGGTTTTAGAATCCATTTAACATTTTTGCGGAATTTGTAGAGGAGGGATTTAAAACCATTTATTTTCATCAAATTTCAGAACAATTCGAAAGAATAAGGGTAGGAGGCACCCTTTCTTTGACTATGCAATGCTTTAGAATGTGATGGGAACATAGAGAAATGATGATTTACAAGGTCACTGAGAAGTTGGTGGAGGAGGAAAAAACCAGCAAGCGTGGAAATGAAAATCAATAATAAAAAGAACACAATGAAATGTATAATTAACCATAGGCCTTACCTGGATAATACTGGAAATAAAAAAATGGTAGCTTTTTCACAAACCCAACCTTAAGGTAACAGACCAGCTTTGGTAAATATAGAATATTTTAGTTGTAAAACTTCTAAGTGAATCGAATTCCCAAAGTGAGGTGTAAAACCAAAAATAACTTTGAACCTGAGTCGTGGATTGAAAATACATAGAGAATCCATGATCAATAGGGTTATGTTGTAGCTTCTACAAACCCCCTTCAAAAAAATTCCTATGCCTTAATTTTGGAGCCTACTTTCCATCCATGAGGACCCATCTTTCAGTATCATCAAGTATTCCTTCTGATTTTGAATACTTATCTTTGCATGTAGTTCTTAGGATGATTTGATTAAGTTGTTTTGATCTTAACTAAGCATTTTCAAACACAACCCATCTCTTACCCAGATCTTGAACCTATTACTGGTATTCCCTCTTGGAACTACTCAATCCAATGTCTTTGGAAATTTTTCTAAACCCTAAGGATGAGAACTACACAATCATTGAAGGAAAGCAACCCTTGAGCCTAAAAACTACGTTGAGCCTCTCTCTTCAATTAGAAACTACACAATTCACTTAGGCAGTGAACTATGCAATCCCTTGTTATTGGGAATTGTGCAGTCCTTTCTACTAGTGTGAATGGGGAGTTTCCTGAAAAATCTGATTTGTCATCCCCATAAAATAGGGATTTCCTAATTAATTTCTAATAAGTACTACTAAGTTACTAATTTTTATATTAAGACAAGTGGTGAATTTCCTTGATTTTTGGCATGCGTGTCATAAACCCTAACTTGATTGGATCTATATAATAGATGCCTCTAGAGCTCATTTTCACATTTGATCTTGGAGCTCTAACCATCCCAACAAGATCAAGGAACTTTTTGGCTAAGTTTGTGGCACTTTTCTGGTAAGTTTTGCATGTGTTACTTTTTGTTGGTTTTTCTGTCACTTTTGTCATTTTTGCTTCTATGAGTGATATTTTGCATATTTATTTTCATGGTAGCTAGCTCTTTTATCACTATTAGCTTGAATAGGTTTTGGTTCATTCCTTCATTCACATTTTACTAATGTCGCATCGGCGTCTTTCTTTTTGCCCACTAGTAGTTGTCACTCTTGGGTCATTTTATGCATTTCATTTTCCATTTTGCATTCTTTTTTTTTGGAACTTAATTCTCATTAATCTACTTTCCTTCAGTGAGATCTATATTCCTTCTTGCCCCATATCTCATATCTGATGCTTTTCTTTCTCCTTCCCAGGCAGATCTGCACAATCTTGGCCAACTACTGCCCCTCACAACTGCACATTAAGCATCCTCAAGTCTTAAGCTTCATGCTTAGCCTCTAATACTGTACAATGCACAATACCTGTCCTACCCAACTACACATTGCATGGTTCTAGGCCTCAAGCCTTATCCCTGGCCACTGATACTACGTAATGCATAGTCTCTTCAGGTAGCTTTCCTAGCTAATACTGCACATTGTGCACTCTCAAGCCTCTATCTCACCCCTTCCCTGTTGAGATTGTGTAATGCATAGTTCATTATCCTTATATTATCTCCTTTAGCCCAGAAACTACACAACCCTTTCCTTCAGTCACTAAGTTGATGCATAGATCTTGTTGGATGAACTATTTTGCTTGAGCTGATTTATATTCACCATGATTGCATTGTGTGTTACAGGTACTGCAACTTTTTGAGCTTATTTCTCTTTTATCAATGTTGTCATCATGCCACTGAAGAGATCTCCCTCAAAAGACACAACATAGAGTAGTATCAGTGAAGTAGTTGAGAGTACCCCTGTCACTATGCTAGTTCTATTAGACACTCAACTCTTCATTGGGAAATATTCAGATATCACATGGCATGTAGTAAAATATGAATTGACCACAACTAGTTATAAAGTAGATCTTGACGACAGATAAGTTTATATCAATATCTAGAAGTCAAGATTGCATATGATTGCATGCAGGTTTCCAGTCTTCTCTTGTGTATACATAATCAAGTGGATCTAGCCAAACATAGATGCAAAGAGCATGATTCTGAGTTGTATCAGTGGACAAAGTCTTGCCTCATTCATGGCACATGACTATTAGTTGATGTATCATTTTCCCTTTCCATAAACTTACATGGATTCTCACTTTCACATGGTCACCAACTACCTCAGCACTAAATATGTCATCCAAAGGTTGGGTGAAGAGCCATAAAAATTCTGCTAAACACCCAACAACATCTATAAGACCAAATCTCTCAAAGAATAATTCTATTACTTGATAGTTCTATGTTACCGGATCTATCCTCAAAAGAGTGTTGAGACTTTTCCCAAATGCTGGGCATATTTGCTGCATCAGATTATGAGTCAAGGAAAAGCATTCAATTGGTAAGATTTTTTGGCCAAACAATTAAATATCCATGTGAATAATGCCAAGAGCCATCCTAATTGTAATCAATCTAGATTATGTATTTTTCTTACTTTTTGGATGCGATGTGCACTCAAAATAATTTTCCTGGCATGAGTTGGACATGGACATTGAAAGAGAGTGTTGTACATATTTAGTGCATGTTGATTTTAGAGTGTAGTTATAGAGGATTCATGGAGAAGTTGGCCAATAAATTCCTCATAATGTTGTACAAGATGATATTTGAGGAGGAGCCACCTTGCATGTCCTGTGAGGTGATGGAAGTAGTAGCAGAACTTGATGACTAGTTTGCCTCATAGGATGGCACATACCTCAGGGTGTTCAGTGGTTAGAAATATTCTCATTTGTTGTCAAGGTATGCCACTGACAAATTGTTCATATAGGAGGTATATTATCATCTTTCCACAAGTATATCAGGAGTCTTGCAAGCAAGGAAGAAATCACCTTGGCCCACTCTTCCTTTGTAGATTGGATCATATGAGATTAAGAATCTAAAGGATGTGGAGACCAAGGGAAAAGAGTTATATAAAATTGGATTCAGCCTTATGATATGTCACCCATATGATCGCATGAGTGTGTAAGAAACACTATGCAAAGATACATTTAACTTGGCCAAGCGCAACTTATTCTAGACTAGAGGAGTAAAATATCAATAATTATTATAATGCCTCTAAGCCCAGCACACCAGTTAGCTTTGTAGGTCCATCCTAGATTACTCCTCAATAGGAATCCACTCAGGAATTAAAATCATCATAAAGGCACAACCTAGTTTACGCAAAGTTTAAAAGGAAGGTTGTGCATAGTTTAAGAGAAAAGAAGAGTCGCAAATTCAAAGCAGACCCAATTATATTAAAAGAAGCTATGGCAATAGAAAGCAAATAGAAGAAAAAGAAGCAAGAGGAAGAAATAAGGCAAAAGAGAGAACAAGAGAAAAAAGAGAAAGAAGAGAAGCAGAGACTTGAAGAAGAAATCAAGAGAAAAGAAGAGGAATAAATATCATTAAAGTAAGCTGAAGAAGAAGAGAAGAATCGACTACTTGAAAAAGAAAGCAAGCAGTTGTAGGATAAAGAACTCGCCTAGGAAATTGAAGAATTGATAGTAATCAAAGATATGGATGTAGAGCCAGAGCATCAAAATTAGGATGTTGATCTCAAGCCTTTTGTGCAACAGGTCACCACTTAGTCCCTCCCTCCTCCTATAGAAGGGAAATATTCAAGTGAGGAAGAGGAAATTGTTCCTCTTAATGAAGATCCTATTATGGATATCTACTGTTTTACTTTTGATGAGTTGTAGAAGAAGATTGTATACGAAAGAAAGAAGCAGTTTCTGGAAGACCTCACACATCCTTTTTTTATCAAAGAGAAGGTGATTGTGATGGACACCAGGAAAATATAGAAGTTATTTGCGCAACCAACTTGGCCTTTGCAGGCCTCCAAGTCAAACACAGAATATTTGATGGCTGAGAACGGATAGATGGAAAAGAACTTAGAGGTTGCAAGGCAATGGATTGAAGAGCTCCAGGCAAAGGTTTAGAAAGCAGCTCTCACACAGGTCTACGTAGAAGAACTTAAGGCATCCATACTTGGTGAAGTATCAACATTGGGAGACACTATGAGGAACCTCTATAAGGAGTTAGTCACCATGTAAAAAGTGGTTGTGCACTTGCATAGCATGTAGTAGAAAAATCTAGAGAATGAAAAATATATGAAGGTTTTTCACGCAGCTATTATTGTTGTGCATGAGTGGGGAACGCAGTATAGAGGTGCACCTCTTGAGTCGGAGAAGAAGAGAAGGAAGCAAGCTGAATTGGAGAAAGTTGAAGTTAATATGCTTATCAAAAGTAACAAATAGCTCAGAACTTTCATCACTAACATTTAGTCCTCTTATACACGGTTGTATATCAGTGTGGATTTCAAGATCTAGTCACACAATATCCCTTTAATTGACACACTCATAGAAGCTAAAGGCATAAATAAGGTCAGACAAAAAGTTGAAGAATACTTGGACTAGTTCATGCAGACTACTATCAAAGGGGACCTAGAGGTAAAAACACATGATATGAAAAAGTATATTGGTATCCCTACAAAGATCAAAACCATTTTTTTCTTATTAAATAATGAAACTAAAATTAGCTCCAAGAAAGTATACCCAGATTCAATGGAGGCTAGAGTCCACTTTCAACCTGATCTTATTGCAATGTTTGAGGGAATCATCACACAATATAAATTTTGGCATCAGTATGTGTCCAAAGAGCTACAAGTTCAATTTTTTGAGACAGAGTTTCCCCAAACTCAAGCTTGACATGTTGTTTATCTTATCAATATTTTTTTGCTTGAATCTACCCAATTTTGTCCTATATGGGTATTTGTAATATTATATTTGAAATAAATTTGTTAATGCAAGTCCAAGTGTCAATTTTGGAATATGAAAGATCATTATGTAAAAGGAAGTCAAAGAGGCACGAGGGAAGTCAAAGAGTCACAAAAGAAGATGAATAGTCATCTCATATGTTATAAATATACCATCATAACTAATGAAAAGCTATTTTGGCCCATCGTTTGCCTTATGATAAAGCTTGGGAGTATTTTTTGAGAGCCTTGGCTTCTCCTTTAACATAGAAGGATTATATTTCTTTGGTGAAGCAAGTGTTGGATTCATCTTCCACTATTGGGACTAGTGGTTTGTGAGTGCTTGGAACTTTCACTTTTAATAAAAGATCGAAACCAACATGTCTTCATGCATATGTCATGGATATAGTAGGACTATTCTTATTATGTTTGCAATATGTGTTATTTAATTTACACTAATGCTTATGAACTATTTCCTTTTCCTTAGTATGAATCTTGTTGATTGGATGTTGTTATGTTACTTTGATCATGGTTACTTTATGAAGTATTTTGTACGTTAACTTATGATTATTTTACTGCTCGTGTGTCCTTTTTAAGCAAAGTAATATTACATTCTTCAAATGTTCCCACTCCCTTTCCTATTGATGTCATAAAACTTCTCATATATTGCACTTGACATTCCACATAGTTCATACACTTGTTACCACCAAATTTACATATACATCATTCTATGTGGTTATTGTAGCCAAGGCACACTCTAAAAAACCACCACTTCGGAAACTAGTCATATTCTAGTTGGGGATCCTACTCTAAATAGTGTGGGGTATAATTAAGACTTCACAACAGGGAGACCCCCTGCACCTATTGGTAGCTTCTAGCATCGTCAATAGGTTTTGGCTCCAGAAGGAGGGTTAGATGACAAGATGATCCCATGAAGTCTATTTGAACCTTTCGTATCTTTTAAATGCCTTCTTCCCAAATTTTGACCCTGACATCTTTTACCAGAATTGCAAACTTGAAAGTGCCCTCAGGGATAATTCAAGACTTGTCAAATTTGAAGTTTGATGGTAGGGGTGGAACAACCATTCTTGAGGACACTCCTCACTTTCTTGAATTATGCACGTACTATGAAATTGATAGTGAGGATACTGCTAACAGGTTATTCATCCTTACATTTGAAGCATGAGTTAAAGAATGGTGTTACACACTACCAACTTCCATTCACTCTTTCGAACATCTTGTCAAGGAGCTTCATCACACCTTTGATAGGTATGACTATGAATATTTTTATAATAAAATCATTCATCATATAAAAACACTCAATGAATCTCTTGAGGATTTTCACAATCATTTTATTCATTTCTATTACGAATTCTCTAAGGTTGATATTAATTGGAATTTTATGAAATAGAATTTCGAGTATCTTGTTCACATTTCTTTGAATCCATTAGAATATGAAGCTTTCAAAAGTCTTTGAACATATACCGGTTATGGAGGTCTTAAATTTACAACATAAGAAGTTGTCATTCTAAGTGACTCTTCATCTCCATCTCACCAAATAGCTCCATGCATGTAGATTGAGGTTGGATAACTTGAAATTCAATCTGTTTATTTATCACCATCTTCTCCCACCTCACATGTTCATAATTTGAACCCAAGTTTCAATTACAAATATGATTTGACTAGTCATATTATTTCTCCTTATTCTCCATCTCTCCTTTCTTTCGATCCTTCTATTTTGAGTTGTTACATCCACCTATAATAATTTCCTCTTCTGATTCTCATGAGGATCAATTTTAGGATGGAGATAGTGTTAATTAAGAAACTTGGAATATCATTCATAATAATTATCTGTGGGATTATGATTCTGAACAAGTTTTTGCAATGAAATATGAGTTTTCTTCTCTCTCACCTCTCTCTCATTATCCTGACATTTTCCACAAAGTTGTCATGACTGACACATCTTTTGATGAGTCAGTCTCTCAGAATGTCAATTTTGATCATGGTAAGGAATGGTGGAATGTCAATTTTACATCATAATAGGGTGAGGAAAAAAAATCTCTTTGTGATCTCTCTCATTTTACATCTAATCAGTTTGAAGAAACAAAGGGTGAAAATTCTTGTTTTCGATTACCTCCTCTTTACGATTCATCAAATCATGAGGATTCCTTTCTTTCAAATGAAGAAATCTTGATCGTGGTTGTTGTGATATATTTATTGATTGATCTAGTAATGAATTTGTATCTCCCACTGTTGATTATTCTAAGCCATCAAACTTTGATGATATATATTCTAATAACATGGAATTACCTCAAGTTGTTGAGGCACGATTAGGTTGATACTCTTTCTTTGAAGAATATAAATATCTTGATCCTTCACCTATTTTTCACGGCCATCATACCTGGAAATCCTATTTGGGAAACACGAGTTTTTCACTTTTTTTATGCTTGCCAAATTTGAAATTTTGGAAGAAGGTTGTGACATGAAAGTTTGTTGCAATGTGTACAGTAATTTTGATGCATTTGTAGGCGCTTTCTTATTATATTTTTTCCATGTTCTTGTGGTCTTCAAATTATGGAGCATGCTGCGATTTATCTTTCGTATCAACTTTTATTCTTGATGATCTTCCTTATTGTTGATTCCCTTGCCTGTATAATTTAGGTAATGCTTCAATGGTTACATTATAAGTTTCATTTTACGTAAGCCTAGCCTATCCCTTGTTAGTTTAGGAGTAGGATAGTTTATTTTAGTTCATTTTTCTTTCACTTTGTTTTGTCCTGCTCTCTCAGCCCATTTTGTTCCAATAAATTTTCTACATGAGACAGTGTTCTTGTTCTAAAGAAAGCATGGAAAATTTCAAAAGGACATTGTACAACTATCAATGATTGGATTTCTATTTATTCCTTCTCTTTGTATGGGCCTTGTATCTTTTAGTCAATGATACTTGGGTGGAAAATACTTCGTTCTAGGAGAAATTCATAGTGGAATTGTGACACTTGAATCTATAACAAGTACCATCTTCTCTAATCAATTTCCCATGTTTGATCATATTTATATTGTCAATTAAATAAAATAGAGTAAGGAGGGGGGGAAAATTAAACAAGTAAAATGTATTTTAGAGGTGTATGAATATCCTTCTTTGAAGGGACAACCTCTTCTGCTCTCAATAAGTTAGGATCCCTCTTCCACCCCGTGAAATCAATAAGTGTCGATGCATAGTTATATAAATAAAATAAAAATTAATAAAGTGTGAAAGAAGAGAAAGGATTCTTGTGCAGGGAGGCGAAGCAAGCAACTCCATTGCGGTACTATCTAGGCTTGCTAGCAGTAGAGCAATGTTTGAGTTCCTGAAGAGACTCTACTAGGGTACTGTCCAGGCCTACTGGCAGCAGAGAAACACTAGAGATGAAAACAAAGACTCTGATAATCCTTTCCCACTTATGTATCTATATACTCCTCATCCCTGTTTGAAATAGTTAAGCTTGACTTACTTTTTCTAGTGTGCCACTAACAAAGAGAATGATGGGACGGTAAAATTAACTTAAGAAAAGTAAAGAATATATGGTAATCGATGAAATGAACAATACTTCCTGAAGAGTTAGACCTGCTTTACAAGAATTAAGACCCATTCAGAGAGTTGGACTTCCACCAGTGTGTCGCCAAGTGTTTTAGTTGCTACAAACCCCCTCCAAAATTTTTCCCATGCCATGATTTGGGAGCCTTTATGTCCATAAGGACCTATATTTCATTCTCGCAAAGTATTCCTTATCATTTTTAAGACTTATCTTTGCATGCAGTGCTTGGGACGACATGATTATGTTGTTTTTATCTTAACTGAGAATTTTCAAACATAAGCCATCTCTTGCCTAGATCTTCCACCTATTTATGATCTTCCCTCTTGCAACTACACAATCCACTATCTTTGGAAATTTTGCTAGGCCTTATGGATCAGAACTACACAATCCTTGAATATAGACAATCCTTGAGCTCAGAAACTGCACTGATCCTCTCTCTTCATCCAAAAAAAATCGTAATTCACTGAGGAAATGAATTTCCCAATCCCTTGTCACTGCAAATTGCACGGTCATTTTTGCCAGTTTGAACAGGTAGTTTCTTTGAAAATATAAGTTTTCCCCCTATAAAATAGGGAATTCATAATTAATGTTTGGCAAGTGCCACTAAGTTACTAATTTTAATCTTAAGACAAGTGGCGCTTTTTCCTTAATTTTAGGCATACATGTCATAACCCTAACCTGAATGGATCTATATAATAAATTTCTTTGGAGCTCATTTTCACATTTGATCATGGATCTCTAGCCTTACCAATGAGATCAAGGAGCTTTCAACTAAGTTTGCGGTGCTTTTTTGGTTGCATATGTCACTTTTTATCACCTTTTCTTCTATGAATGTTATTTTTCTTGTTTCTTTTCATGGTAGCTATAGTCTTAACCATTATTAGCTTTCACAAGTTTTTGTTCAATCTGTCATTCAAATTTTACTAGTTCCGCATCAACTTCTTGCTTTTTTCTCACCCGCAGTTGTCATTGCTGGGTCATTTTATGCATGTTCTTTTTCCCGTTTGCATGCTTGTTTTTGGAACTTAGATTTCACTGATCTAAATTCCCCTTAGCCTAATCAACATTCCTTCCTACCCCAACACTCATATCTGATAATTTTCATTCTCCTTCCCCGCAAGATCTGCACAATCTTGGCCAGTAACCGCCCCACAAAACTGTGCAATTTTCATCCTCAAGGCTCAAGCTTCTTGCTTAGCCTTTCATAATACACAATGCATAGTCATTGACCTGCCCAACTATGCATTGTGTAGTTCCATACCTCAAGCCTCAACTCACCCCTTTCTTGCTGAGACAGCACAAGGAGCACTTCATGGGCCTCATAAGGTATCCTTTAGTTTAGAAACTACGGAATCCTTTCCTCCAATCACTAAGTTGTTGCTTTGATCTTGTTGGATGAACTATTTTTCTTGAGCCAATTTATATTTTCCATGATTGCATTGTGTGTTAAAGGTACTATAGATTTTTGAGCTTGTCTCTCTTTTATTAGTGTCATCATCATGCCACTGAAGAGATCTACCTCAAAAGACACCACAGAGAACAACACTAGAGAAGTAATTGAGAGTACCCATGTCAATATGCCAGTTCTATCATATTCTCAACACTTCATTGAGAAATATTTAGATATTATATGGAACATGGTGAAAGATTAATTCACTACAACCTGTTATAAAGTAGATCTTGAAGACATACATGTTAATATCAATGTCTAGAAGTTAGGATTGCAACAGATCACATGCCCGTTTCTACCTTCCCTTATGTAGATAGTAATCCAATATATGGAGGTAGAACTGGAGTAGAAAAATCAAGATATCGATCTCATGCCTCATGCAGAGTAGATCACCACTTAGTCTCCCCCTCCTCCTACAAAAGGGCAAGCTCCAAGTGAGGAAGAGGAAATTTTTCCTCTCTACGAAGGTCCAATTATGGATATATATAACGTACTTTTTTATCAGTTGGAGAATAATATTCTACATGAAAGAAATAAGAACTTTTTGGACAACCTCACACATCCTATTTTCATCAAAGAGAAGCTGATTGTGATGGACACCAAGAGAAATCCAGAATATTTTTCCGCAACCAACTTGGCCTTCACAGGAGCCTCCAAGTCAAACATGGAAAATTTGATGGACGAGAACAAAAAAATGGTGAAGAAATTAGAAGCTGCAAGGCCTCATATTGAAAAATCTAGGTAGAGGTTTAGAAAGTATCTCCCACACAATTTTACCTAGAAGTAATTAAGGCAACCATACATTGTGAAGTATCAACGTTGGGAGACTCTATGAGGAGTTAGTCACCATGCACAAAGTAGTTTTCCACCTACATGGCATGTAGCATAATTCTTGAGAGAATGAAAAATATCTCAAGGTTGTTCAGACAACTATTATTACTGTGCATGAGTAGGGAATGCAGTATAGAGGTGCACCTTCTAAGTTGGTGAAGGAGATAAGGCAGCAAGCTGAGTTGGAGAAAGACAAATTTCATATGCTTATCCAAAGAAATAAATAGCTTGGCACTTTCATCACTAACATTCAGTCCTCTTGTGTGTGGTTGTATAACAGTGTGCATTTATAGTAGGTCACACAAGATCCCTACATACAACACACACACAGAGTCTAAAGGAACAAAAAAGGTCAGAGAGGAAGTTGAAGAATACTTGGACTAGTTCAAGAAGATTGTTACTAAAAGGGACCTAGAGGTCAACATACATGATATGCAAAAGTATATTGGTGGCCCTGCCAAGTTCAACACCATGTTTTTCTTGTTAACCAAGGAAACTAAAACTAGCTCCAAGACTATATACCCATGCGCAATGGAGGCTAGAGTCCACTTTCAGCATGATCCTAGTGCAAAGTTTGAGGGAATTGTCACACATTATAAAGCTTGGCATCACTATGTGATCAAAGAGCTACAATTTTAATTTTTTGAGTTAAATTTTCCCCAAACTCAAGCTTGACATGTTATTTGTCTTATTAGGCTTGTTTTGTTTGATTCTACCCAATTTAGTCCTATGTGGGTATTTTTAAGTGGAATTCCAAGTGTCAATTTTGGAATATGAAATGTCATCATGTAAATGGAAGTCAAAGAGTAATGAGGGAAGTCAAAGAGTCACAAAAGAAGATGAATATTCATCTCATATGTTATAAATATAAACCCTCATAACTCATGAAAAGGTCTTTTGGCCACTCTTTTGGCTTAGGATCAAAAGCTTGGGAGTATTTTGTCAGAGCCTTGCCTTCTCCTTTAGCATAGAAGGAATAACTTTCTTTGGAGAAACAAATGTTTGTTTCGTATACCACTATTGGGGTTAGTGGTTTTTCAATTGTATATGTGTGTTTGTAATTTTCAATATTAATAAAATCTCAAAGCTAGCATGTCTTCATGAATATGTCATGGATATAATAGGACTATTCTTGTTATGTTTGTGATATGTTTTATTTCATTTATGCTAACGCTTATGAACTAATTTTTTTCCTTAGTATGAATCTTGTTTAATGTGCATTGTTAGGTTATTTTGAGAATGGTTATCTTGTGAACTATTTTGCAGGTTAGCTTATGGTTATTTTACTGCTCGTGTGACCCTTTTAAGCTAAACTAATTACTATTACACACTTTAAAGAGGACCACTCCCTTTCCTATTGATGTGATAGAAATTCTCATGAATTTCACTTGACACTCCATAGAGCTTATACACTTGCTTTCATCGCCCAAGTTATGTATACATCATTCTATGCGATTATTTCATCTAAGAGACACTAAAAACCCACAAGTTTGATAACCAGATGTATTTTAGTTTGGTCTCCTACTACGAACAGTGTGGGGTATAATTGGGGCTTCATATCAAGGAGACCCCTTGTACCTATTGGAAGCTTTCAACACTGTCAACAGGTTAGTAGAGTTTCATTAAATATGTTAGGTTTACCAAATATCAACCAAAACTAAAATGTGAATCTAGATCAAATGTACAAACAAAAATTTGTAAAAGAAGACCATGTAATAGTGGACACATTGTCAAGTTAGGTCGTCGCAACAATATATGAAAACGTAACCCAAATCTAGCTCAATGAAAGGTCCCACATTCATGCAGGGACTTTTTCCAAATAATATATCATATTTAGTGTTCAACATTCAAATCATCAATTAGGTCATTAACATATCCGATACATATGACATAAAAAAAATTTGCAATATACACTATGTATATAATATCAAGGTTGAAGCGCATACAATATAATGTTGTGATTACATATTACCCAATCCTTTTCCTTATGATAAATCAAAATCCAACCTTGAATTAAGTCAAATGACCCACCTTTGAAAGAATAATATAAAGTTTCAACAACACACACACACACACAAGCATATATATTTTCATAAGTGATTAACCTTTCTTTTTCTTTCATTTTCATGCCTTTATCCTTTCATATAGAAAAACTAATTTGCATGTTGTGATTGTATGTATAGTAAGTATTGCCAAAAATCACATCATCTAGTAATTATCCAAACACAAGAATGCATTTCATATCAAACATGTGTATTAATTATTTTTGCATGGTGGATGAAATGTAAACATCTTCATGGTCCTCCAATTTTGGTCATGGCAGTGAAATAGGTTTATAAGGAAAATGAAAACAAAATCGTTGGTGGTACATTGAGGTGTAACCAAGCTTGAAAGAGGTGAAAGATTTTATAGCATATTACAAAAAAAAAAAAAAAAAAAAAAAAAATAGGTATCACCAACAAGTTGGCACCTACATATTTGACGAAGTGGTGGATTTCATCAGTTAGCGTCCTAGAGCAAGTGGTTTCTTGTGTGCATCACAAGTCGGGGCTTGCATAGTCATGGTGGCTAATGGATGATGTAAAGAAGATTTTGAAGAATAAAGAACAAGAATACAAAGCAATTGAAAGTTTTCCTCCCAAAAGGACAAACAACACTCAATAATAATTTCTCATACGTCCTCATATCACAATCATTCTTCTCATACAAATGCTAGTCATACAAAATACAAGGTATCATACTCAACCTATGTTCTCATGCTTAGTGTATTAGACTTGAACCCTTAGAGAAATACACAAACTATATTCTCATACTAGACTCATTATCTCTGCCAACAGTAACTCACTTACAGCTGGCTCTCAACTAGTACCAACACCATGTGACATATGTAAGAATTATAAAAAAATTATACAAATCACATATTCTAACCATGCACATCACTTATCAAAATAAAATGATGTGCACAACAATTTTCCCCTGCAATAACAAATATTGCATTCACATAGTCAAGTAATATGAACTTTTCTTGAGGTGATGATCCATGTGCTCTACCTCAATTCTCTACTACAACATCTACAAATATTATCCATACACACTCAAAACTCTGCCTCCAAAAAGCACTCTACAATAGATCCAATAGACTTTCATTCTTTGTCTATGATCCAATGCTCCACTATAGGTAAAAACATCGATAATTCTAACTATAAGAATTCTCTATGTCTGGTTTCCAAACACTTTAATAGCATATGTGCTCTATCTATATTCACTCGATTCAGACAACCATTGATCTCTTTCATATACATTTTATTTACTCTAGTACAAATGCACCATACAACTATAGGTATGCACAAAAGATACCAGATCACACTCTTCAACAGTATATCTAACATTGATCCTTGATCTCACTTCATCTCTTTGTCTTGGTGACTTTTTGTGCACAGGTCTCAAATATATTTTGCTCTAAGTTTTATACACATTATACAACTAGACTTCACTCAATAAAACTCCATCGAACTAGCCATGCTCTCGAACAACTGCACACTATCGAAAACTCATGTCGACCATTCATTCTAGACTAATCTCTACTTCAATGTACTATCACATTGGTTCAACCATCACACTATGTAGATGAAATAGATAGAGCCAAACACTCCTCATAGACTAGATCCATGCAACAATTCGAACCATATCTTATTTATTTAATCATTTTCTCTGCTCCTCAAGATGGACAAGGTCCATGCATTAATTAACAACTTGATCCACTACCTTCATGACCAAATCAAAACACTATCACAATAACCCATTCAATTAGGGTGAAAATATGAAGTTGGGTTACACTTTTTGCCCTTTTTTGAGAAAAACAATATCATTTTTAGAAGTTCTTCAACTTTCAACAAGCCAGAGAAAATTTTTTGTTTAGAATTTCATTTAACAATAAAAAGGAAACTTGTGAGAAATTTTATTAGCTTTCTATTACTTATTTTTTGGAATTTGTTTATTCACATTTGATATGTCAACTTAGAAATTATTTGATTGTGTGTTCTTTAAAACTCAAGGGATTCATAACACACAAATTTAATTAGCACTAGTGTATTCTTTGTTAACTTGGCATTTTTTGACAACAAAATGTGTTGTAGCAATCCAAATAGACTCTACTTTGATATCATTATATTTACGGAACCAACTAATGCACATCATAATTACTAGAATTTTTTGAATTGAACCAATATGGAAAAACTATACATTTTGAATATCTTTAGCTAAGCGTCTAATTTGTCAACATATTAGTTATAAACAAAAAATATAAAAACTACTCATTATAGAAGACAAAGCAATGTAATGAACAGTAAATTTTTCGTATTTTTTTATAGTGTATTTTGGAAGATACAAATTTTTATTTCACTGAATTATAATGACCTTCAGAAATGCTTTGCACACATTTTTTTAGAAAATGAATTAAAATTAGCAAATTTCCATGAAATTCCATACAATTTATATCTACTGAAAGTAGATTCAATTTTGCAAATTTTGGTTTTTGTTCTGACAAAAAAATCATCATATTTGATGAAGTTTAAGCATTTTGAAATTGGAAAACCATAACTAGAGTCGACTTGTTGTAGAATTGCAAGTTAAAACAATTTGGCCGAATTAAAATTAGATTCAATCGAACTTGTGTTTGTCATCAATCCCCGTTAAAATAAATGGAAAAATAATTTGGCTGAATTATTTTAAAAGTTCGTTCGAATTAATTTTGAAAGTTCGGCCGAAAATGTGTCCATATTACTGTCGGCCGCAAAAATTAAACAATGGA